>PVIA01007200.1:0-86628 GCA_004024845.1 Tonatia bakeri
GTGATTTGTTGATTGAGTCTTATTTATATTTGCTGGACAGCTGAAAGGAAAGTAAGACAATTTTATGAGAAATATTCTGTTGTTTACTAAAAGAAATAACTCCTTTCAACACAGCTTTTGTAATTTTGAACAGGGCATGATGGATGAGGGTAAGTATGGAACAGGAGGAGGGGGAATCTCTCAGAAACTGCCTGAGATTTTTAGTAATATAAATGATGTACAACTAATCTAATTTAATTAAATTTAGAATCATAACAGACCCCTTTGAAGAGCTAGTGAAGTGCTTTTCTTTTGTATGTCTCCTGACTGCTGAAACGCAGTACATCAGAATGAACAAGAACAATAGGTAGTTTCTACTAATCTCATCTGCAGCTCCATCTGATCAAATAGGAAGATTTTAATTAAAGTTGGACTTTGTGTAAAAGAGGAACTATTGTAACAAACCATAATTAGTTGATTTTTTTTCATAGTGCATAGGTCACACATTCATTTTTTATTATATTTGGTTCTCCTAGTGCCTTTAATTTTTGTTTGTATATTAATAACAAATTATGAAATTTTTTATAAGGCATTTTTAAAAAGATTTTATTTATTTATTTTTAGAGAAAACTGAGAGGAGGGAGAAAGAGAGGGAAACATCACTGTGCGGTTGCTTCTCATGCACCCCCTACTGGAGACCTGGTCTGTAACCCAGACATGTGCCCTGAATGGGAATTGAACTGGGGACCTTTTGGTTCACAGGCCAGTGCTAAATCCACTGAGCCACACCAGCCAGGGCTATAATAGGTATTATTTATTCACCTCAGTGATAATATTTCTAGTGATAATCCATCTTTAGAAACCTTTAGGGAACTTTTCTTCCCTTGTCATTCTAATTTTTAGTTATGCAAGGGTCGTCTGTTACACAATTTTATATGTGGATGTAAAACAAATATTAATTCATTATGTTTCTCTATTCTATGAAAATTAGAGATAATGAATTATGACTATAACTTATTAATCTAATTTACTTGAAAATATGCAGTACACACACACACACACACAAACACACAAAACATAATACATACTGTAATTAGAGCTGCTTGAAGGTCTGTGGTATAAATATGGAGGCAACTATCTGATATCTACACATTAATTGCATGTATTTATGCCTAGGTGTCCTAGAAAATCCACATAGAATGACAATACAATTGATTCAGACAATGAGGGGTGCAGATTAAGTAGTTTTGTCCAAAGACACATATCTATGACATAACAATAGCTCCTAGTGATTGAAGTGACTGTGCTCTCCATAATTACTCTGCCAGGTGGAGAGTCAGTACTCCACAGTCTCACGAAGGCAAGTTGCCAGTTCTTTACCCTTTTCCTTTTTCTCTCCCCATGCTCGTATTAATAGCCTCAAACCCTAAGACATTTTGATAATGTTTTTTATTTCAAGAGCTATGAATTTTAATTATTTTAATTAAATTTTGTCTATAAAATAATATTCATTAAAATATGTATAAAAGACCATCTATATGCACCCATCACATAGTTCAGAAAAATAAAATATTGCCCTTTATTTGGCAATCTCTTAAATCCTAATCTTTCACCTCTACCCTCTTTCAGAATTTTGAATTTGCAATTCTTTTCCTTTCCTTTAGTTTTACCAAATAGTTGTATTCCTATATCATACACAGTATGTTTACTTTTGCCTTTTATAACTTTTTATTATAACTCAGTCATACTTTGTAAACTTTTCTATAACTGCTTTTTCTGCTCCACTGTGTGTTGGGGAAGCTTTTATTCAGGTTTGGCTGGGTGGGGTAAGGGTTTCTGTGTTCTGGCCAGGTGTTTGTGATTTGAACTTCCTGCCAGTGATATGGGTAGTAGGAGAAAGGAGAGTATGAGCATTGTAAGCCTTCAGCAGTCAGCATAAAAAAATGGAGTAATAGTCTTTGTTACAATTTATTCCTGATATTTGAATGGTAACCAAAATGTGCCATGTTTCATTTAATTGAATTTGATCTCATTTAAATAAGACGTGTGATTTATGAGGCCTACAGTCTGCAACTGGTAAGGGTGTTAAAAGTTCTATTGAATATTTTGTTCAAGAACCCAATATTGTATATTTTAAGAATAAAATGAGGGCCTTGGTCACTATCAATAATGTCTGGAACTTTGAGGCTTTGCACTATGTGTGGCTTCAGCATGTGCAGGAATATGGTGACCTTCCGTTTACATTTGGGGTACACCTGAAATTCTTTATTCAAAGGGGAAATTTTGGAGGAGGAATCGTTGCTGCCATTAGACTAGACCATACTCAAGAGTCAGTAAAAACACACAGATGGGGCTGACCATCGGCCAGTGTACTCTGCTAAGATGGCTGAATGACATTCGGCCAATTTTGCTGACTCTTGGGTTTCATTATTGATCTGGAACATGCAGTTAAAGAATGAAAAGCAGCAAATCTCCAGTGAGCTTCATCTTATGTAATGGTGGCTTTGCTACCCTTCCTTCAAACTCCCTTTGATGCCCACTTTTTTGTTATCAAGAGGTTCCTCAGGAAGCTAAGGAATACAGCACTGGATTATCCCCATTGTCACTGTGGCATTTGGCAAGGGAATGAAGGTAGGACAATATCTCCCTACATGTCACCCCTTCCTATTCTTGCAGGGTAGAAGTCCCAATTCTGGTTTCATGTTGCAGCAAGGAGACTCCAGTGACCGAGCTGAGCTCATGGGGTGCTGATTTCATTACCCAAGGCATAATGGACAACTTGGTAGGGAGGGCCATAATAAGCTCAGGATCCATAATGCTGCCTTTTCAGAAAAGCTCAGTAGCAACAATTGCTACTTTAATGAATAATATAGTGTGGGGCCAAGGAGGGCAATTTCTTGTACTAGAAGCCCACAGGCAACTTATGGCCATTATGGGTGGACCATGGTCTCCAGGAGGAATGAGAGAGGGTTGCTAAATCCTCCAGAGTAAAGAAGTCTTTAGACTACATGAACAGAAGTGCACTTTGTATTGCAATTTGGACAGATTCTAGCGCTTTGTGTTATAGAAGGTTCCATTGGTAGCAGACTGATATGCATGTAAGAGCATAAATGGACTTAAGTAAGATTTCTAAAGGAGGAATATGTTGTCTACAGATCCCAAATCCTAAAAGATCTTGAGTTTGTTTTGGATGTCCTAACTGGAAGCTCTCTTTTCTCTACTCCCACATGCAAGCCATGTGACATGCACAGCTGCAAGAATCCTGCACTGGCTGCCCATGCTCCCTGTGAGCCTGGGCTCCCTGCAGAGCAAGGGTCTGTTCATTGATAACATGGCCTCACACTGAGGAATAAGGGTCTGGGACTACACCCAGGTGAAGGAGCTCCAGTGGTGCCTAGGCTGGCCAGGGTCTGGTCCTGGGTGGCTTCTTGTGTGGGCAGTTCTGGCATTAGGAGAACACCAAAAAGAAAGAGATCCTGAATTTTTAACCAGTGACATGGAGCTTGATATGGAAGCTCTGCTGTCCCAAAGGCCCAGCTGTGCCAAGGGCACCCCTCATACCCCTGTTGTTTGGCCATTGCCTTCTGGAGGTGGGAGGTATTTCCTCTATGATGGTGTTCCTTCTAAATCTGCATGGAGGAATACCTGATGACCAGGAAAATTCATGCAGATGGGTCCTGGTGCTATACGGCCCAGCCTTCCTCTCCTAAGCCAAGGCTTCTCACTAATAGAGTGCCTAGTGTCAACAAAAGAAAATAAAATTTTGTGGTTGTTTTAACATTGTGGGTGCTGAGAAAGATCAATAGCTGTTGACAGTGTCAGTGATGTAGCAGCTCTTAGCTTCTCAATAATTTTCAGGATTTTAACTGAAGTGGTGGGGCCTTGTGCTATGTGTGGGCCAATGGTCCATTCATTGCCTTTTTATGAACCCTTTTGTAATTATTGGTAGGTCCTGAATAAGTGTACCAAATGAGTCTCATTGGAGGATGTCACCAGTGTGATGGCATGCTTGTGCTCCTGGAGGAAGATGGATGCAGTTCAGATTGTTCCTGCAAAGATGATGTATGACCACAGGGGTGTTGAGGTAGCCTAAGGGTAGCCAGGTGAGCATGTAGTATTGTGTCCCTTAGCAGATGAAGGCAAACTGCCTCTGAAAGGCTACTGAAATAGACACTGAACATATTAGCCAAATCCATAACTGCAGAGAATTTACCAGTTGCTGGATGAATGCAGCCAGTAATTTTTGTAAGATTGGAATGTGGGCCTTAACAGGTGTGACAGTAGTATTAACATGACAGTAATCCACTATGAGGTACCATTCACTCTTTTCAGGTTAAAACCAGGTCTGTTACTTAGAGAAGCAGTGGGGATGACCTCCCCTTCTTTAAAAAGGTCTTTAAAAAAAAAAGATTTTATTTATTTATTTTTAGATGAAGGGGAAGGGAGGGAGAAAGAGAGGGAGAGAAACATCAATATGTGGTTGCCTCTCACATGCCCCAACTGGGGACCTGGCCCACAACCCAGGCATGTGCCCCGACTGGGAATCAAACCATCAACCCTTTGGTTTGCAGTCATGCACTCAATCCACTGAGCCACACCAGCCAGGGCTAAATGGATCTTATATGATGGATTTCAATCCTTGAAGGCCCTATTTAAATTTATAGCCATACCTCATTATATTGTACTTCGCTTTCTTGTGCATCACAGATAATGCCTTTTTTACAAATTGGAAATTAGACACCCCCTACCAGCAAAAAGATTATGACCTGCTAAAGGCTCAATTTTATCATTTTTTAGAAATAAAGTATTTTTAATTAAAGTATATGCATTGTTCTTTCAGACATAATGTTATTGCACACTTAATATACAGTGTAGTGTGAACAAAATTTTACGTGAACTAGAAACACAAAAAATTCCATGTGACTCACTTTATCGCAATATTTGCCTTATTTAGCAGTTCGTACCAAACCTACGCTATCTTTGAGGTACTCCTGTATATTGGGTGGTATGAACTCTTTTATCTAGGGGAAGGTCCACAGGGTCTTTTTCATCAAGCCAATTGTTAAGTGCCAAAGACAGAATTTAATTTTAATTTATTGCTCATTAATTCAGACCAGCTGTGACCACTATGGGATATTTTAGAAAATTGGGCACTATGACCAGAGAATTCAGGAAAGGTGGTAATAGTTCCAAAGGCTAACATAAGGCATACCTGTTTATCTCCTATTTTATGTTCAGTAACTCCTCTGATGTTAGAAAGGTACTGTTTGAATTGAGTGGGATCTCCAGGAATAAGTATAATTGCAGCCCCCATCATGATAAAGGCCATGAAGCTTTGCTAATTGGTACATTTCAGCAGCTGTTAAAGTTAATTCAGAATGCATTGTGTAGGGGTAAAATGCCAGTGTGTACCTTTTATTTTTTGTTGTATAAATCATTTTAGTGAATTTTGGGTTTTCAGCTGGGTCAAATTTTGGACCCTGTTTTGTGGCCTTATGTTAAGGGTTTTTTTTTTTTTTTTGTCTTTTCGGGCAGTTACTAGATATATTTCAGCAGGGGAGGATGTCCTCTCTACTCTGCTCATATTTATAAGTTTCTCCTTCTAGAAAGCCTCAGATCAGTACTGTTAGTGGCAGGGGACTTCCTCAGTGTTAAGTCAGTGACTGTCCCACTGGGATGGTTTGGGTGTGTCCCCTATAACCCTGGAGATCAGGATCCTGGCTTTGATGGTGAAGGTAATAGCAGCAACAACGATATTTTGGAGGGCCCTAGGAAACCATTTGTTTTTAGTAGTATCACCTCAGAATGCCATATTGTAATTTTTTTCCCTCACATGTCATCTCCCAATGGGCCCACATATTGCGCAGGGTATCGGTCTTGCACCTGAACACACTAGAGAATGGGATGCCTTCTTGAGACACACACTCGGTGGCCACAGGGAAGTGTTGTTTCAATACGTTGACCTTAAAAAGACAAAGAGCCAGTTATTTTACCAGCAAAATAGATTTGCTTGGGATAGCAGAGAAATTGTAATTCAGGACAGATAAGCTATGGCAAACCAGATGTAAATTCAAAAAGCCGAGGAAAGGGGCTTGCTTTTATAGGAAAAAAAGAGGAAGTTGGGAGGGATTGTTTCAGAGTTCACGGTGCTAGTAGTTTCTCATTGGCTGAATGTGACAGTTTCTCATTGGCTGGGCTGTGACCAGGAATGGACCTGGAGGCAACCAATTAAAAAGGTTCAGGTGACAACTGGCAAAGGCGGAGGTGTTTTGCTGGGGAAGTAGAAGTTCCTTCTTCTTCCTGCTGTGCTTTGTCCTCCTGTTTGGGGCCCGAGTGGCAGTGTGAGAAAGCTCCTCCCTCAGGGCTTCCCAACTCTACTTTAAATGAAGTTCATTTTATTCTATCACGTGATTCAGTCTGAGACTCAGACCCAGGCTGAGATGTATCACACAGGTCATATATCTCTGTTTAGGAAGGCCCCAGTCCCACAGTCCTTTCCCTAAACACTAATTACCAAAACTTCCAACTTAGGTTGATATCATAAACTAAATATTTGTGTTTCCCTCATATCTGTATGTTAAACTGGGTTGGGGGTTCTTCTGAGGCTACGGCTTGCATAGTTTGAGCTTCTTGCTGATACCAAAGGAGAGGGCAGCTGTCCTTTCTTATCAGTTTATGCAGAAGTGTTTATCAGTTTATGCTGAAGTTTATTCAGCATATCTGAAACTAATAAAACACTGAACGTTAACTGAAATTGAAAAGTAAAAAACAAAATGGGGAAAGACAAAAAAAGCCCAATCAGAAAATGGAGTTAGTACAGTTTCTTTAACAATCTAATTATCACTTCGTTAGAATAACATGCATTTTACATCTAGCCTTTTTCTCTCCGTTTGAGTCTGTTTTTATTTCTCTTGCTCAAATTTCATAGAGTTTCTTGGATCTGTATATTTGATATTTCATCAGCTCAGGAATGTTTTCAGTCATTATCTATCCAAAAATAGTTGCTACCCTTCTCTTTCCTCTCATTTTGAAAAGCAAGTTTGCCATGTATTAGACTCTCGCCTTCTAACCTCTCTGTCATATCTTTAATTATGTTACCTATGCATTATCCATACTATCTTATGACCTCTATTCAAGTTCAGTAATCTATTCTTCAGTTATGCACCCTTTTCTGTATGCATATTGATAGATTTTAAAAATTTTAATAAATACAGCTTCCATTTGTAATGTTGAAATTATTACTTTTACTATAATTAGTCATATTTAATTTTATTTTTATTTTATTGATTGATTAGAGAGAGAGAGAGAGAAACATCAATTTGTTGTTCCACTTCTCTATGCATTCATGGGTTGACTCTTGTATGTGCCCTGCCTGACAGGGACTGAACCCACAGCGCTTGTGTAACAGGCTGGCACTCTAACCGACTATCAGCTGGGGCCCCTGATTAGTCATATTTTGAAGTTTGATTGTCAATCTTTGCATTTCAATTCCTTTCATTTATTCAGCATTTGATAATTATAGTATCAAAACTCTGAATATTCTGCTGTGTGACTTTGCCATCTGCTTCTCACTCATAGTACTTTGTTTGCCTTTCACGTTTGACTGTGAAATTATATTTTTTAGATTAACTGTAAAAAATTCTTTGCATTCCAGAAGGAAGACGGATTACTCTAGAGTATATTTGATTTGCTTCTTCCAGGATCCCAGGGCATCAGTGTAGGGTTACTCCCTTTTTAATTCTTTACATAAAGTTTTTTGGACCACCATGTAATATTTATTTCCATTCTAAAGCTGCTTTGGGGAAATGTTCTGGGCTAGAAATTCTTAAGGAAGATATTTCCTCCTCTTTATTTAGCATCAAAATTCAAGAAATGCAATTTTCCTTGTAGTATTCTTGAGGAGGGGTTGGCTTATTTTTAATTCACCCCTACAATGAGGTTGTAGACCCACAGACTTTGTATGCAGTCCTCAATGCCCCTGTAGACTTAAATGTCAAAGTTCAAGTTCACCTTGTTCATCAAGAGAAAAGCCAAATAAAGTGCTTAGCAACTTACCTTAGATTCTTCCTTCGCTTAATTTTTGGTCTAATTATACCTTATGTTATTTGAAGTTTATCAGTACATTGAAGCAAATAATGACTTTGCAGATGTTTGGCTGTTTTCAGGGGGAGCATCAGTCACTATGCTTAGTTTACTTTTTATTTTATATACATTATCATTATTATTTGCTGTTCTCATAACTGAACAACAAGGAGTGTTTTTGAGTAAATGAGGTTTTTAAGATCTGGCTATGTAAATTTGGGCTTCCCTTTTGTTTAAGAACTATTTCTTCAAAGAGGAAAGCTATAACTCCATCTGGAAAAATGATTTTTACAAAACGCACATATGGTAAATGGTTTGGTTATTTTTAAAAAATTTACTTTACCAGTTAACTTTAGATATTTTCTCCTGAATTTATTATAAAATCACAATTGTTTCTTTAAAAATGAAGTGCTCTGAAAATAGACTACCTTATTAAACCATGTACAAGAATAAACTCAAAATGGATTAAAGACTTAAATGTAAGACTCAAAACCATAAAACTCCAGAAGAAACAGATAATAAAATCTTAGTAATATTTTTCTGATATATCTCCATGGGCAAGGTAAATAAAAGAAAAAAGTAAACAAATGGGACTATATCACACTAAGAAATTTTTGCACAGCAAAGAAAATCATCAACAAGATAAAAAGGCAACATGCTAGGTGAAAGAACATTTTTTCCAACGATACATTTGATAAACAGTAATATTCAAAATTTAAAAAGAAGTCAAAAATTCAACACAAAAAAATTTAATTAAAAAATGGTCAAAGGACCTGAATAGACACTTCTCTAAAGAGGCCATACAAATGGCTGATAAACATATAAAAAGATGCTCAATGCTACTAATCATCAGAGAAGTGCAAATTAAAACCACTATGAGATATCACCTCACACCTGCCAGAGTGGTCAACATCAATAAATCCATAAACAATTGGTGACAGTGTGGATGACCTAGAGGGTATCATGCTAAGTGAAAAGTGAGAGAAAGACAGATACCACATGATTTCATTTACATGTGGAATCTAAAGGACAGTATAAATAAAGAAATAAAGCAAACAGGATCACAGACACAGAGAACAGGGGCAGGGAGCAGTGGGTGAAAATGATGTCAGGGTTGAGAAGTTCAGATTGGTAGTTATGAAACAGTCGTGAGGATGTGTAGTAAGTACAGCATAGGAAATGTAACCGATAATGTTGTAATAACTGTGTATGGTGCCCAGTGGGTATTAAAAGTATCGGGGGAACACTTTGTAAAACATATGACTGTCTAACCGCTATGCTGTACCAATGAAACTAATACAAAATAATATTGAACACAAACTATAATTGAAAAAAAAATACTTCTTATTTGCAATATTTCTTACTCATGAAATTGTTTTTGTTGGAGATATAAATGAATAACATTTTCTTTCTTAACACAGAGTGAAACAGAAAAATGGAAATTCGATCTCATAGATTCTATGTGAATTTAGGAAGCTATCTCAGGGGTGGTAGGTTATCATACTGAGAAAGAGCAATGAATATGCTCCTTCTACTTTATTTATATCTTCTCTGGTCCTCGCACCCAGTTTTGTGGGCTTGGTCATACAAAAGTTTCAATCAATGAGACACTGGCAAATCGATGCAAGCAGAGATTTGACATATACTTTCACCCTGAAGTTTACCTTTTCAGAATGCCCCCAAGGAGTGCAGGAACCATGCTGTAAGTTTGTCCTAGCTCTCTTCCTGGAGAGAGGTCCTGCGGAGAGGCCCTGGAGGACTACATCGCTGGAGAGCAGGTAGCAATAAAGACAGTGAGGCCCCTCTGATGACAGTCAGTTCCAAGGCCTTCTTGAACATTCCAGCTTGGCCTTTTTTAAAAATCTGGTTAATTATTTTAATTGATACATAATTGCATAACTAGCTCAGTCTATTTGGGTATGCCCAGTTTCAGACGGAACTGTGGACACTATACGGAACAGAAAGAAGAGCCCAGTCAACTACAGAAATGTTAAAAGTAGCACATCCCTATTGTTTTAAGGCACTGAGTTTTGGAATGATTTATTATTCAGCAATACAGAAGAAACATCATGTAACATTTGGTAAACTTTACTGTCTTACATAAAAACATTACATTAAAAGCCAGAATAAGTATGTGCTCCCTTTATTTTATATTATGCTGTTAATTTCCATAGTACTTTGAAATCTTTATTAGAGTACACATTTGAGAACTTTTTCACACCCCCCTTGTTTCGCAAAATCTTATAGATATCTTATTTTTAATGAAATCATTTGGTAGAACTCAAATAACTTTTTGTTACTATTTTGATCTATTTTAAGTAAAATGTTATGCAAATGTTTGCTTTAACTTCGAAGAGCTGTCACTAAAAGATTTATATTCTGTAATGATTAATAATTCCAGGCTGTGTTTCATGCCCTTTAATGAAATTTTGACCTTAGTTGCTCTTTAAAAAAAAATCTCTGCTCTCAAAAGCTGTAATTTTGTTGAATGATTTCTCAAATGCTTGAGGAGTCGTACTGTGTAATATTGGCTATTCTTCACAGTGTGCAACATTATATTGCATGTGTGTTTTATTGCTGAGTGATTTTATTTTGTAGTCTTGCTAGTACCATCATATAATTACCTTGTAAACTCATGTGGTGTAAAGGTCGAACACTTTAAATACACAAAAGCAAATGCTAGGGGTATTTAGGATTCTACTCTTTGCACACTGCACTCAGCATAAGGAATGAAAAATTATGTTTGTTTCAATTGAGTTTTCTAATCTCTGGAACAAGGTTTTGCAACAATCTGTTACTATGCAAGAATTTTACAGAAATTCTTTAAAAAATATGCCTCCATTTTTTAAAAGAATACTCATGAAAGAAAGAATATTCCTGGTCGATATTTTTATTCTTCTGGAAAATTGGAGAGAATTTAAAATGGATTTTATGTATGTATGTAGGTATGTATGTATGCATGTATGTATGTATATATGCATATATGTTTGTAGGTATGTATTTAGAGATAGAAAAGGCCTGTTGTAACTGCCAGAAAATATCTGAAGTAACTGTCAGGAAATACCTGAATAATCATTAATATATGCACAAAAGTTACAAATAATTAAAATTTTAAAAATACTAGAACTGTTGGAATTGTAAGGACATAATCTGCAAAAAAATTGATTTATATGTTGTGACATTATATATCTTTCTCATTAGGTGCTTTTGTTTTTGTTACTGATTTTTGTTGTCTTTTTATGTGCAGATAGTCAAAGTGTCTCTTGTATCTGTTCATACAGAGAACACAAGAATATCTTTTCATTCTGGGTCATTGTCTAACTACATGTCATAAAAAGGAAGAAAAAGATGAATATATCAACTTAAGGGCATCAGGATGTAATCGAAGAGTTGACAGAAAATCTGCTTTTATCAAGATCATGTTTCATATAAAATTATATCTATCCATTACATATATATAATTTTTTCTAAATTTGTTATACAAAATTTTAACTTTAGCATTTAATTAGAGGAAAGTTGTATCTATTTTTTTGCACTGAAATATGTGAAGTATTTCTGAAGAACAGACAAAATGTTTCCCTTTATAGAATATTTTTATGGAATTGTGTGGAACAGATCATTTCATTCTGTATCTGGCTAAGTGTAAAAAGCTTTGTTATATTATGGACACTAATTTTTGTAGAAAGAAGAAAATTACTTTGAGAATTTGCCATGATAATGCATAATAATTAGATATACCTAACTTGATTTCAGGGAGAGTATATTTAGAAAGGTATAAAATAGTAAGTATGATACAGTCCATTTTCTGATAATAATTTAGATTACAACCATCTAATGTCAACAGAAGAGTACTCTAGAACTACAATATTTTATACATGAGAAGAAGGTATCTTTCACAATTACATAAAATGTTTTTCCATGTCTTATAGACTTTCCATGCTTATAGACTTCTTTTTTAAATCATTTTTTATTGTTGTTTGAATACAGTTGTCTCCATTTTCCCATCCCCACTTTCCCCTGCCCCACCCACCCCTACCTCCCCTCCTCAGTCCTTCCCCACTTTGGCTTTATCCATGGGTCCTTTATACATGTTCCTTGATGACCCTTTCCCTTCTTTCCCCGTTATCTTCTTCCCCCTTCCCCTCTGGTTACTGTCAGTTTGTTCTTTATTTCAGTATCTCTGGCTATATTCTGCTTGCTTATTTGTATTGTTCATTAGGTTCCACTTAGAGTTGAGATCATATGATATTTGTCTTTCACCACCTGGCTTATTTCACTTAGCATAATGCTCTCCAGTTCCGTCCATGCTGTTGTAAAAGGTAGGAGCTCCTTCTTTCCTTCTGCTGTGTAGTGCTCCATTATATAAATCTACCACAGTTTTTTTATCCACTCATTTACTGATGGGTACTTAGGTTGCTTCCAATACTTGGCTATTTGTAAATTGTGCTGCTATGAACATTGGGGTGTATAGGTTCTTTTGAATTAGTGTTTAAGGATTCTTAAGATATAATCTTAGCAGTGGAACTGCTGGGTCAAAAGGCAGTTCCATTATTAGTTTTTTGAGGAAATTCCATACTGTTTTCCACAGTGGCTACATCAGTCTGCATCCCCACCAACAGTGCACTAGGGTTCTCTTTTCTCCACAACCTCGCCAGCACTTACTGTTTGTTGATTTATTTATGATGGCTATTCTAACTGGTGTAAAGTGGTATCTAATTGTCCTTTTAATTTGCATCTCTGATGGCTAGTGATGCTGAGCATCCTTTCATATGTCTCTGGGCCTTCTGCATGTCCTTCTTGAAGATGTGTCCCTTCAGATCCTTTGCCCATTTTTTAATTGGATTATTTGTCTTCCTGGAGTGGAGTTGTGTGAGTTCTTTATATATTTTGGAGATCAAACCCTTGTCTGAGATATCATTGGCAAATATAATTTCCCATACAGTTCGTTCGTTTTCATTTTGCTGATGTTTTCTTTAGCCATGTGGAAACTTTTTATTTTGATGAAGTCCCATTTGTTTTTTTTTTTTTTTCTTTATGTTCCTTGCTGTAGGGGACATATTGGTGAAAATATTGCTGCATGAAATATCTGAGATTTTCCTGCCTATGTTCTCTGCTAAGAATTTATATTTAGGCCTTTTATCCGCCTTGAGTTTATTTTTGTGTATGGTGTAAGTTGGTGGTCAAGTTTCATTTTTTTGCATGTAGCTGTTCAGACCTCCCAACACTATTTGTTGAAGAGGCTATTTTTACTCCATTTTGTGCTTCTGTCCCCTTTGTTGAATATTAATTGACCATAGAGACTTGGGTTTATTTCTGGGCTCTCTATTTTGTTCAGTTGATATATGTGTCTGTTCTTATGCCAGTACCAGACTGTTTTGATTATTGTAGCCTCGTAATATAGTTTGATGTCAGGTATGGTGATCCCTCCTACTTTGAATTAGTGATCCCTCCTACTTTGTTCTTCTTTTTCAAAATTGCTGTGGCTATTCAGGGTCATTTCAGGTTCCATATAAATTTTTGAAATTTTGTTCTATATCTGTGAAATATGTCATTGATATTTTAATAGGGATTGTGTTGAATCCGTATAAATTGCTTTGGGTAATATGGACAGTTTGATGATGTTAATTCTTCCAATCCATGAACATGGTATATGCTTCCATTTATTTGTGTCTTCCTTAATTTCTTTCTTCAGTGTTGGCTAGTTTTCGTAGTACAGGTCTTCTGACATCTTTTTAAAAATCTTTTCATTATTCTTGTTTATTAGAATTGTCCCAATTTTTCTACCTTTTCCATCCTCTGCTCAGCCCACCCCCAGCCCACCCCCAGCCACCCCCAGCTTCCGAGCTCATTCCCCACACTGTTATCCATGTCCATGGGTCATTCATACATGTTCTTTGAACTAATCCCTTCCCCTTCTTTTTACCATTCTTCCCTCTCCCCTCTCTTCTGGCAGTTGTCAGTCTGCTCCATGTTTCCACATCTCTGGTTCTGTTTTGCTCATTATTTTATTTAGTTCATTAGATTCTTCTTATAAGTGAGATCATATGGTATTTCTCTTTTAATGACTGGTTTATTTTGCTTAGCATAATATTCTCAAGTCCCATTCATGCTGTCACGAAAGGTTGGAATTCTTTCCTTTAGCTGTGTAGTGTTTCACTGTGTAAATGTGTCATGGTTTCTTAATCCATTCATCTACTGATGGGGACTTAAGTTCTAACACTTGGCTATGCTGCTATGAACATAGGAGTGCCTAAGTTCTTTTGAATTGGTATTTTGGGATTCTTAGTATATACTCTTAGCAATGGCATTTCTGTACACAAACTATGAACTATATCAGAAAGAGAAACTAAGAAAAAAATCCCATTTACTATAGCAAGAAGAAAAATAAGTACCTAGTAATAAATTTAATCAAAGAAGTAAAAGATCTGTGCTCAGAAAACTACAAAAACACTGAATTAAAAAAAAATTGAGGAAGATACAAATAAATGGAAGCACATACCATGTTCATGGATAGGAAGAATTAACATTATTAAAATGTCCATAATACCCAAAGCAATCTATAGATTCAACACTTCTTTTATTCTTCTTGTGAATCTGGAAGGCAGACAGAAGTTTCCTGATCTGAATAGTGCCAGAAAATGTGTTAATTTATGTACTTGCCAATATTTGGCTCTAAATTTTTGTTGTCATGTAAAAAATTTTATCCAAACAGCCAACAGCTTTAAAGGTTATAGTTAAAAATAAAACTAAAAAGATCACTAAGATGTTATTTTTATGAGCCATTTCTAATAGCTTTCTAAACAGAATTAGCCTCACATATTCATCACTGAACTTCGGCAATTTTGCCATTTTTTTTCTATTTATTCTCTCACTTTTTTCTAAAGAAAAAAGAAGTATTTTGAAGCAAAATAGCAAAAGATGTTATGCTATTTTATTTTAAACAGTTCAATGTGCATCTTAAGTTAATATGAACATTTATTTTTAACCATCCAATTTTTTATAGTTTACACATTAAAAATAATTATTTTTCAATGTTTAGCTGTTGAAACATTGAAAATTCAAAATTTGAAAATTCAAGTTTTCTAAAAAGTTGTGAGAAAAATGAAATGATACCTGCATACCCTTCTTCACTTAGATTTAGCAATTGCTAAAATTTGGCCATGTTTGTTCTTTCTTTTTCTCTTGCTCAGACATCCTTGCACACATACTCTCTCTCTCTCTCACTTTATCTTTAGAAAGAATCTAAAGCACAAATTATTCAACAATTAGCTGCAGATATCACAATATTTCATCCCAGAATACTTCAACATGTATCTCCTATGAAACTTCCACCAGACACTCTCCCACATAACCACAATACAATGACCACACACAAGAAATTTAATATTGATATGATACAATTGGGTACTATGCAATTTGTATTCAATCTCTTTCAATTGTCCAAAGACTACCCAATATAGCTATTTATTTTATTCTAAGTAGGGATCAATCAGAGATCATGCTTTGGACCTAGCTGCTCTTAATCTACAATGTTCCAAGCTTTTTTGTTTGTTTTTTATTGTATTGAAGTTTTAAAATAGTCCAGGGCAATTGTTTTGCAAAATGGCTTTCAATTTGCATTTGTCTGATTGTTGCCTTATGATTAGATTTCAGTTAATATTTTATTATTTTCTCAGGAATATTACATGGTATAATATTCAAGAGATACATGGTATACATTTGTTCCATTATTGATGACATTATATTTGTTCATTTAACTTAGCTTATAAGGTTACATCAGGTTATATCTACCAGATTCCTTCACTGTAATTTTTCTCATTATAATTAATAAGTAATATGAGGAATAAAGCTTCGTGAATATGTAAATATCTTGTCCCCCAAAAAATTTTAGCTCAAAAGTTTCTGTCTTTTATTGCGTTACCTTATGCACAATGTTCATGTAAAACTTCCTCTTTGCCTATAAATACTTGGAGTTTAACTTGAATCATTATCCAAAGTTTATTGTTGGGGACCACCCTGCCCGGTGTCAGGAAGCTGTGACCCCCTGTGACTTAGGCTGAGTGAGAAACCTCTGGATCAGGAGCCACTAAGGAGACAAAACTTATTCCCCTGGCATGAATGCTACCTGTTTGTTCTGCCCTTGGTCTTTAATGCTAGATCAGTTTCCAATGACAGGTAATAATTCTCTAGGATAGAGAATGGACCTAAGACAGGGGCTGATCTCGTAAAGGCCTCTGTGAAATAAGTCACACGAGACTGTGGAAATAAATGAAGGGGCTGTGGAAAGGAAGGGGTGATCGGCATCTACCCCTGCCCCCTCTTAGCCTGAGTCTTTGTACTCAGATGTGAGAAATCCCAGTCTCCTTGCTCCTCTATCTCCAGCCAAAGGGGCAACTCAGATCAGAGATGGTGGACCCCCGGGATAATCAGGCCTGAGACAAAGAATATGCAAGTTCCTGTAAGATCTATTCGCTGGAGGATGTTATTAACTTGGAATTTGAAGGCACAGTCAGGAAACCTTTGAAACCTGTAGTCTTTTTATATGATGAAACTCCAATCTCTGCCCAGAATCAACAGAAACTCTGTTAGCATCTTTGTAAGATATGTGTTCCCTTTGATCCCTTCTGCCAGACTGTCAATCCACAATCTGTGACTGTTTTCTGAATAAAAAACCCACAGAGACAAAGGATGAGGCTTCTCCCTTATGAGGGTAGCCCAGAGCAGCTCAAAGAAATGGAGAGTGAGTGCTCCGTCTCTGACTTTCACTCAGAAGACTGTTTCTGTGCATGATTATTTCTAGTATGTTTAAGCATGTTCATAGCCGGGAAAGGCCCGGGTTCTGCACGCAAAAGCAAGGGATTAAAGCGAGGTTTGAAAATCGCTATAGTTAGTCAGACAGCTGGGTGTTCTAAGCTAGGTAGAAAAATCGCTACAGTTTATATATTTTATTTTATTTGGGTTTAAAAAAATTATTCTCTAACAATACCCTTTCCCACTTTCCTTACTTTCTCCTTTCAAGTTCTTCATTGTTTTTTTTTAGTTAAATTGGACCAATTACCTTGTAGAATAATCGTTTCCCTGTGTTGTATTCAACTTGAACTTTTATTTCCTTATTTTGTGTAGACTGGTACTGATGTGTAGAGACTCGGTTAAATTTAATTTCAGATTTTAAAGGCAAATACTCTTTGTGTTGCTGAGATATTTCTATTTGTCTCTTGAAGATAAAATATCGATTGCTTTTATTTTGCAGTGGTCTAACCACAAACAGCACAATCCTATCCAGTGAAGATGGATTCGCTGTTTGTGTAGCAAGTGTCATCACTTTCAGGCTTCATTCACCATCTGAGTAGGGACGAATTTTTAAATCATAAGCATCTTACTATAGCTATAACCATAAAATAAAGAAGAGACTAGCAGAAAATGTACCTATGTATGCAAGTTTAAGACTGAACATGGGAAAAGTTGATCAACTAGTCCTGTAAAAGTCTTATTTCTCTTCTCTAGATGGCACCTGAAAGATGGAGAGGATTTTAAAGCAGAGCAAGAGGAATCTTCCAGCTGAGTAGCTATGTAACAACTGATGTGTACTACTTTTACATACACAGATATAATGCAATGGCTTTTTAACAGAATCATTAATTTTCAAAAGTTAAGAGTACAATGCTATTAGTCACCCAACTTTTGCCTGAATATCTTCAATGAAAGGATGCACTCTTCTTTCTGAAAAGGCAACACTATTGTTAAATAATTATATTTCAAAAACAATACCACTTTTCTTATATTCTCTTAAAAGCTATCTCCCTACAAACTCCACATTTAGGTACTACGTATGCTTTCTGTGAAAACTTCGAGTAAATTCATCTTTGCATCTATGTGACAACCTGTAAATGATTGGAAAGCACAGCTATTGCTCCTCTTGTCTTTTTAGTCCACATATAACCAAAGCCTCACCCAGGGATCTGTCTGGTCACAAACTGACACCTATAGCGGCCGGGCCTGGTGGCATGAATGTGCAAAGATGGCTGGGCTAAGGTGGAGAATTCATACTTACCTAAGGAAGGTAGGCAGCAGCTTCCCAGCTTAAGTTGATTGTTACCAATGGGAAATGTAGGGTTTATGCTGACAGATCTTTTAATTTCCAAGAAAATCTAGATACCTGGTTTGTAAGAGGAATGTCCTGATTTCTAAGTATTTCTGTACATTCTAAACTTCAAAGTACTGTGTAATTCAGCACTGTCCACGCCAAACAGAACTCATTTGAACATTTGGATTCTACTTGTCAACTTCCAGTTGTGAATTCTGTTTCAATCATTCTAACAGTGACAAATATCTAGACTTCTGGTCTTCTTCCTTTGGAGGTCTTGTAATTTATCCATCACTTTCTTCAAATATAGTTCATGGAGTTGAAGCCAGTGACCTTATGGTACTAAGATTATAAGACTGTCACTTCTATTAATTCAGTGTAGGTATTACTCTCTTTTACCACATTATCATTATTACCTCATTTCAGTGTGGTCTACTAGAATATACCCATTTTTTTACACGGCTTGCAGTTAACCCATGCAGTACCTCTGCAATTGATTTTCTTTCCATTAGTCTAATACTGTGTCTGTTTTTTTAAATTTACTTGTTCTATGTTATTTTAAAACGTTTACATGATAGTTGTGTGTTTTTCTTTAAATAACTTTAAATTTAACTTCGATGGAATAAGAGTTTGTGATGGGTAAAATCTAAATAACTTTTCTGTGTGTAACTTAAAAAGTTGTGTGGAGGACAGAAATATGACAAAGATATTTGTTACATAAATGTATACTTGATAGGAAGCAATGCTTTCTTTTTCAGCTATTTAAAGAAGTGGAATAAATATTTTCATAGGATAGAAACATGTTTAATTTTGTATTTGGCAAGATAGACTGAATCTCAGTCTGATTATCTGATGTAAACTATTTCAATATCCATTAAAAAGTCATTCTGTTAATGGCAACAAATGTGCAAATGTTGCTTCCTTTACAAACGATAATATACTACTATAATATTTATTATCTCATTACCCAAGATAGCAAACAGTTTTTGTTTTGTATTTAAAAAAATTGTTTCTAATTTAAGATCATTGTCCCCTGGATGCCAGTGGAAATTTTAAAAAATAAGAGCTTTTATTCTTTTACATGGTTACAATTGATGAATTTGTTTAAAGTCTTCAATACAAATATAATTTTTGAGATGGAATTAATGAAAAAAAGTTATCATATATTTAAATATCAATACTTGATTAATGCACTGCCACTTTCTAGATTTGTTAGTAATGCTTACTCTTTAATAAGTCCATTTAAAAAAACAGAAAAATAGGCAGAAGACATGAAAAGACATTTCCCCAAAGAAGACATATAGATGGCCAACAGACATGTGAAATGATGCTCAACATCACTAATCATCAGGGAAATACAAATAAAAAGCACAATGAGAAACCACCTTATACCAATCAGAATGGTTATTGTCAAAAACTCAGCAAATAATGTGTTGGGGAGGATGAGGAGAAAAGGGAACTCTTCTGTACTGTTAGTGGGACTGCAAACTGGTGCAGCCCCTATGAATAACAATATGGTTATTCCTTTGAAAACTAAAAATAGATACACTATTGGACCCAACAATTTCACTTCTGGGTATTTATCCTAAGAAGCTGAAAACATTAATTCAAAAAGATACATGCACCTCTATGTACATTGCAGCATTACCTACGATAGCGAAGATATGAAAATAACCTGGTGTCCACCAATAGATGAATGTATGAAGAAGACGTAGTATATATTTATATACAAAGGAATATTATACAACAATTAAAAATGAAATCTTACCATTTGTGACTGCATGGATAGAGAAACAGGCAGAGAAAGATAAATGCTGCATTATTTCACTTATATATGGAATCTAAAACCAAACCAAATAAAACAAAAACAGACTCACAAAAACAGTCTCATAGAAACAGACACCAAAGGGATAGTTACAAGAAAGGTGGAGGTGAGGAAATGGCTGGAAAGGAGAAGGGGACTGTAACCAATAATATTATGACAAGTTTACATGGTGACAGATGATTACTAGAACTGGTGGAGTGATCACATCACAAAGTATAAAAAGTTGAATCACTATACTATATACCTTACACTAATATAACCAATATAAGATTGTATATCAACTATATTTACATAAAAATAAATTAAAATTTTAAAAAAGAAAAAAAAGAAAATGTGAAGCTTGAGTTCTACATTCTTATTCCATGTTTCAAAGTTCAAATTTATTTTTAGTTATTATTATGGTATATCTGGTCACACATATTATTGCAAAGTGAAATCATAACATTATTCCACATATTTTCCTTTCTTAAGTTCACTGATATTTGATATTGGGACTTTGGAGGATGAAAATATGATTATCTGGAATGATAAAAGATGTGATAATAAACTTGGGCAATTGAAATTCTATTTAAGTTCTGAAATTTAAATTTTACTGCCATTTGTAACACAACTACAAACACAACAAAAGGATAAAGGACAGCACTTTGGAAGGAGCATGATCATCAGCCCTAAAATGTTCACTTGAAGAAGGAAGAGTCACATGAATGTTGAGTGTTCTTTTACCTTTGTTTTTCTAAGTGTTCTAACTTTTTCATGAAAATAGTTCTTTGTTTATGAAGCCATTTTGTCATAAATCTAAATTTTCAGTCAATTAGCCGTCACATTTGTACAAGAAGACTGTGAGTTTTAAAAGTATATATATAATGTTAAAATTGATGTGAATTTATTCCTATTATCTATTCATTGTGTTAGTTTTTAAAATAATATTTCATTGATTATGCTATTACAGTTGTTCCAATTTTCCCCCCTATGCTTCCCTCCATCCAGCACCACCTACTCCCTCAGGCCATCCCCGTATCATTCTTCATGTCTGTGGGTCACGAGCATAAGTTCTTTGGTTACTCCATTTCTTTACTGTACTTTATATCCCCATGGCTATTCTGTAACCACCTATTTGTATTTCTTAATCCCCTCACCTCTCCACCCATTCTTCCACTACCCCTTCCCATCTGGCAATCATTTGGTAACTAACTTCCTTTCTCTTGCTGCTTTTAAAAGTATTTCTTTAGATTTAACCTTTAGTGTTTCAATTATGATGTGTCTTGGAGCGGGCCTCTTTGCATCCATCTTGTTTGGGACTCTATGCTTCCTGGACTTGCATGTATATTTCCTTCACCAAATTAAGGAAGTTTTCTTTCTTTATTTTTACAAATAGATTTCCAATTTCTTTTCTCCTCCTGGCCCCCCTATAATGTGAATGTTGGACCTCTTGAAGTTGTCCCAGAGGCTGCTTATACTATCGTCAATTTTTAGTATTCTTTGTTCTTATTGTTCTGATTTGTTGTCTTTTGCTTCCTTATGTTTCAAATCATTGATTTGATTGTCAGCTTCATCCATTCTACTGTTGTTTCTTTGTAAATTGTTCTTTATTTCAGTTGGCATATCTTTATTTCTGACTGGACCTTTTTTATTCTGCTAAGGTCCTCACTAAGTTCCTTGGGTATCTTTATAAGCAGTGTTTTGAACTCTGTGTCTGATAAGCTGCTTACCTCCATTTTGTTTAGCTCTTTTTCTGGAGTTTTGATCTGTTATTTAGTTTGGGCCATGTTTCTTTGTCTCCTCATTTTGGCAGTTTCCCTGTGTTTGTTTTTATGTATTATGTAGAGCTGCCTTGACTCTATGTCTTGGTAGTGTGGCCTAATGTAGTAGGTGTCCTACAGGGTCCAGTGGCACAGCCTCCCCTATTACCCAAGCTGGGTACTCGAGGTATACATACACTTTGTGTGAGCTGAGTACACCCTTCTTTTGTATTTGAGCCTTGGTTTCTATTGTCAGGTCAATGGGATTTACCTATGCCAGTCAGCTGCCACAAACCTCCACCCTCCATGGAGGATCAGCTGTGCAGGTGCAGGATGGGGGTGTTCTAACATGGTCTGTAGCTGTCCACTGGGTGCCTGACCCTGGAGTTTTTCTGGTGGTGCAGGCAAAGGTCAGCACCCACCTTTTTTTTTTTTTTTTTTTTTTGCCCGGGGTAGCCTACCTGAGCTATAAAGCAATCTGAGATGGCTGCTACTCATACTGAGCTTAGAGATTTCCAGGCAAAGCCGAGCTGTGAATCTAGGCTGGCTGCTGGCAGTGCCAGGCCTGTGGTCACTGAAGCCAGATGTTCTTTATGAGAATATTTAGGAAGTTGTTCAGCATGAGCCAAGACCAGCCATTTATATGGAAAAGCAGCTTGGGTGGGCCCATAAATCGGGTGTGATGGAGTCTCGAGTGAACTCCAAGGTGGGTCAATGTTAGCCAGGTTGATGGAGTCTCAGATATGACACCAGCTTGCTGGCTCTGTGGCTCTGGGTGGGGGGGGGCGGGGTTTAGAAAAGGGACAATGGCCTCTGCTTGCCTTGATGCCAGATACTTCAGTTTCTTCCTGTATGTCACTGGTGCCTTTCAAGCTGCTAACTTGGTGCTGGAGCTCAGATGGAGTGAGTCTGAGTAGGTGAGTCCTTGTGTGGGTTCTTTAAGAGGATCTGCTTGCAGCTCCAGAAGTTTCTTCCACTGACTCTATCCCAGCTGGTTTTTGTAGCCAGAAGTTGTAGGAACTTATCTTCCTGGCAGTGTAACCCTGGCCTGGGAGCCTGGTATGGGTCTGGAATTCCTTACTCCCAAGATATCCCTCCAAAATTTTTATCCACCATATGTGGGTGTCAGACCAGCCCATTCCACATCTGCACCCCTCCTCCCAGTCTGGATGGATGTGCGTTCTTTAAGTCCATAGTTGTCAGGCTTATATTCAACTCAATTTCTGATGGTTGTGAGTGATGGTCATTCTATATTTAGTTGTAAATTTGATGTGGTTGTCAGAAGAGACAAGCCCTGTCTGCCTAAGCTGCCATATTGACTGGCAGTCAGGTTTTTAAAAAATTGCTAATGGGAAAGTGCTGACGGAATAGACTTTGCTAGTGTGTGACCAGAACAAGGTCTACATATGTGCATTGCTAGGACATCTTTCTACACATAATTCACTGTCAGTCTTTTTACCCCACTATACTGAAGTACTCTGTTGGTGATTAGAACTAAAAACTGTTAATAGCATAATGAATTCCAATGCCAGCTCCAAGTAACAAGATCATAGGATACATTTAAAATCTTGATTTCTAAGCATTAATTTTAAGACAGAGAACCATTAATTGGTTTCATTTAAACTTAAAAAACGTAAGGAGTATATTGTCTACTGCTCAAATTAAAGAAATTTTCTTTTCTGAAGAACTGTTTAATGGCATATTGGTGGAGGAGGTACACGAACTAGAGTATGCCAGCAATTCCAACGCATCCCAATGGATGTGTTATAAAATGACTAAAACGTTCCGAATGTTTCCATTTACTTTCAGTCAGCAATGCTTGTGCAGATTGGTAAATTTCCATCAGCCCCCAAGTATAATGATCCAGCTCTCTGAAATTTGAGCTACTGGCTGAGTATGCATCCACTTAGAGGAGAAAAAAATGGCAGAACCTCCACCAAGTTCTTTAGTTCAGTGCTACTCACTGTGTGGGCTGTGGAGCAGTCCACACTAAGAGAAGATTGGAAGTGTGTGAGCGATTGGAAACTTTTAGAGCACTTTGACATTGCTGCTGTTTTTAAGCACATCAGTGGGCTCATCTGTTAAATCTAATCATAAGTAATTGAGCTTAGTTTCTGTATATCTCCCTTTATACTTTCACTTCATTTTTGAAATTTATTTTATTGCATTTCACAAATTAATGTGGTGCAATGGACAGGAAATTAAAACAAAACAAAACAAAAATATTTTTCACCTTAGTCTGAATAGGACTGATCTAAATGTTAACCTCCTGGGTTCCTGAGTGGTCTGTTAACCTCTTACAGAATCCACTGTGGAAGTGTCAGGGGGTGACACTGAACTACTGGATGCCTGGCTTCATAGATGTCAGCACTATGTAAAAATTCTAGTTAGGAATTTTTAAATTTACCCTTCCTTCCCATATTCATTAAAGTATATTACTTTAGGAAAGATGATGCAAAGTGAAATCTGGAACCATATTGAACTAGGTTCAATTCTTCATTCTTCATGGTCATTCTTCAATCCTAGGTCTTCATCTTCATTGCTGGGGCTCACTATATTATCTCTGTAATGTCAGTGGTCTCCCTGGCAGACTTGCTGTGAAGAGCAAAAGGGGTAGGTTATGCAAAGTACCTAAAACATAGTAGGTGCTCAACAAAGACAAAAATGTTGTCCTTTTACCTTTCTTTCTCCTCTGAACACAACATATAAAGCTCAAAGTTTTAAATGCAGGCTGAATCTGGCTCAGGTAATCCTGACCAACAGTTTTGACAAATGTATATTGAACTCTTTTTTTTTTTTTTAAAGATTTTATTTATTTATTTCTAGAGAGGGAAGGGAGGGATGGAGAGAGAGAGAAACATCAATGTGCGGTTGCTGGGGGCCACAGCCTGCAACCTAGGCATGTGCCCTGACTGGGAATCGAACCTGTGATGCCTGGTGTATATTGAACTCTTAATAACATCTTTTGGGGGAGACCTATATATTTTTTGCTTTTGTAAAACTTTTTATGAGTACAGATTGCTATGAATACGTGTAAAGCATTTTACAACCAAAAGAAAGCTATAAATTGGTTAGGTATTTTTCTCTACCTGCTGATGCATACAAGAGAGTTGTGACAATGGACAATGGGATAATATCATAAGCCATTATTATTATCTCTATCAATGAAATGATTTATAATAATCATGGGGCAAGCTGTGTGCTAATAATGCAGTCATCCTGTATAATTTGTAAAGGTAACATATGGTGATACACCACTTCCCACTGTTTTACATTTATTTATAGCTCAATTATCTGTTGTTGTTAAAGGGGTTGTTTTGAGATTGAACAGTAACTGAGCTAAGCTGATGGTAAAAAAATCTGTAAAAATGCTTTGAGCTTATTTTGTTATGTATCTCATTGCAACCCAAATCTCTGTGATTTGCACAAGTAGTTTGTGTTTGGTTTATAGATTAAATACAGCATTTACTTCAATTTTCTATTTGCATATAGAAAAGTTTTTGTATCTGGTGCCATTAGTAACATGATTGCATTGTTAGATCTAGTCAAGGAATAAATTAGGCTTGTTTGAGAACATTTCTTGTCTGCCGCTAAAATACTGTTTCTGAAATTATTATGGTGGGTAATGACCACAAAAGTGTTAATGCCCTCACAATGTACCTCACTCGCTTCCTCAATGACTCATTGGAAATCTAAATAGTCATATTTTCAATTTTTCCCTTGAATTCCCTTTAGTTTGAACACTATAATAAATACTAGTTTTTCTTTAGTTTTTGGAGTATGTGTTTTCATGTGTATGATGCAATTAGGTTGCATACTTTTTAATAGTAGTTTAATGATAGTTACTTTGAGAGTTAGAAAATTGATTTTGTTTATTCTAATTTGCCTTTGTTTGTAGTTATTTGATAGTCTATCAACTTATTTGCTTTTAAAGCAAAAACAACTAATAGCATAGGGTTTGAATGATGTGGGAAGGCACGGGGTAAATATTTCTTTGAAGAACAATTTGGCAGACTGAAAATGGTCCAAACTAAATACTGGTGTCCTACATTCATAGTACTGTTAGAAGATTACTCTTCATAGTAATATATTGTACTGTTTTAGCTTCCATACAAGTTGACTTCAGGGGATGCAACCAAGTTTGCTACAAAAGGACACATTGTTGAAAATACTACTGTCTGAGCAGAAAAGAAAAATGCCTTAGTGGGGCATTACGGTTTTAACAAAACTAGCTAATGAATGACAAAATTACCATTCTTTACATTAAAATACATTTAATAATTTTTTGTTGTGGAAGTATTTAATATATTAGGTAAATGATCTATAAAAACCTCAAAGTTTATATAGCATCCCCCAAAGCATAAAGGGGTTTTGTTAAATAAGCAACAGAATCAGTGATCCATGCACATTATTAAAATAAATACATAAGCAGATTAGTTAAATTTTGTAAGGCATTTAATAAAAATATGTTATTTATTTAAGCTATATGCTGCCAGAAACAAAGGAGTGGTCATAATTTGATATAAATAAAGAACATTTAAAGTCCCATACACTTTTTTGCTCCGTGTACAGACTAGTGGCCCAAACCAGAGCTATAGCCTATAGCACCTTGGTAGTAGTCCAGCTTCTCATTAGTCATCTTCAGAGCCAGTTGGAAACCAATTCATCTGAAGTTTATAGAGTACAGTATGTGTGGTTACCTTCTCCCTGGGGAAAGGGCTTGGGCCTGATGTGGAAATAGGAGTAGGCAGTAAACTTGGGTCTCATGCTTTTTTTCCTGTAACCTCAGGAAGGCGTTTAGCATAGTTCTACCAGGGGAAACATGACTGAGTAGGTGAGAACCTTCTACCTGTGAGCTGAACCCTCCTCACCCTGGGTGCCAGTCATCATAAGTCGAACCAGCCGTGGCTAGGATCAAGCTAGCAGCCTAGAAATCCAGGTTGGATGCTACCACTTTTGACTGAGGCAGCCACAGTGTTGCTTAAGGTATTTTTAAAAAACTAATAAATAATATTTAATTTTTAGAGCACTTTTAGATTCACAAGAAAATTGAGCTGAAAGTACAGAGAGTTCCTATAAAACCCATCTACCCCACTGAATACCCACAACCTATCCCATTATGAATATCCTGTACCACAGTGGTACATTTATTCTAATCAATGAACTACATTGACCAGCATTCAATGTTCACAGTTTACATTAAGGTGTTGTACATTCTATAGATTTGGACAAATGTATGATAACATGTATTCACCATTACAGTATCATATAGAATAGTTTCTGTGCCCTAAAAATCCTCTGTGCTCTACCTGTTCACTCCTCCCTCCCTCTCAACCCTTGACAACAACCAATTCTTTTACTGTCTCCATAATTTTGCCTTTTCCAGAATGTCATACAGTTGGAATCATATAGTACACCACATTTTTATATTGGTTCCTTTCCTTCAGTAAGATGTATTTAGGTTTCCATATTTTTTCATGGCTTGGTAGCTTATTTCTTTTTAGTGTTGAATAATATTCTATTGTCTGGATGTACCACCATTTATTTATCCACTCACCAACTGAAGGGCACTTTGGTTGCTTCCAAGTTTTAGCAAAAATGAATAAAGCTGCTATAAACATCTGTGAAAAGGGCTTTGTGTGGATATAAGTTTCGAATTCCTTTGGCTGAATACCAAAGAGTACAACTGCTAGATTGTTATGTTAAAAGTATGTTTAATTTTGTACGAAACTGCCAAACTGTCTGCCAAAGTGGCTGTACCATTTTGTATTTCTATATTATTAAGTTAGAATTCTTGTTGTTCCACATTATCACTAACATTTGATATTGTTAGTGTTTTTGCTCTTGGCCCTAATAGGCATGTGATGGTATTATTTTAATGCTTAAGACATTTTCAAAGGTTATTTCAAAAGCAATTTCAAAGGTTTCAATAATATTCTAAAAAGTTAAGACTTCCATAAGAGAAGGAACATCTGCTAAAAGATCCCTAAGTCTAGAAAAGAAAGTCTTTCTTACAATAAGATCTAATCATTATAAAGGAAGTTGCCCTAACTATTGAGTGGTTGAAAAATTAGTAGGAGAAAAGGAGACTGAAAAGTCTCACAGCTTATTATTATCAACCTAACTTCTTTTCCAATGCTCAGTCCTAGAAAGAGACATTTATTTTTATTTTTGAAATTAATTACTTTATTGTTGTTCAATTACATTTGTCTGCATTTCCCCCCCAACCCTCCCCGCCACCCCAGCCAAACCCACCTCCCTCCCTTGCTTCCACCACCAGCCCTCGCCCTTGGTTTTGTCCATGTGTCCTTTATAGTTGTTTGTGAAAACCCTTCCCCCATTATTCCCTCCCACCTTCCCTCTGGTTACTGTCAGATTGTTCTTAATTTCAATGTCTCTGGTTATATTTTGCTTGCTTTTTTCTTTTGTTGATTAGGTTCCAGTTAAAGGTGAGATCATGTGGTATTTGTCCCTCACTGCCTGGTTTATTTCACTTAGCATAATGCTGTTTTGGCTTTCATTTTTCTGGTTGTGGCCATTAGTTACCTAAATGTATTTGTCAAAAAATCCACCATAGGCAATGACTATGTGGAGAATAAACTCATGGAGGGTAAAAGGTTAAACCTTATGGAAATACTTTCTAGTCTATATGGAGCTATATTTTATCTTTTTCTTAAGATGCTTGCAACCCCATTGAAATGATAATTTAGCAATGGAATTTTACAAATGCTAATTAGCTAACTGGACTATTTATGAACATGACATACATGATAACTACTATTTAATTGCTATAAGTTTGATTTCAAAAGTACTACACATAAAGATGAAATATGCAAATTATAGTAACACTATAGGTCATTTTATACCTCATAGTCTTATTAAACAAACTTGCCATGGGTAATCAAAGTATTAATACAGGAATTAAAAAATATATAAGATAGCTTTTTAATCAAGCAATACATACTTATTAATTATTTAGTCCTTTGGCTAGAAGCAAAACAAGGAAACTGACATCCTGGACTTTCCATTTGAGAAGAAGGTACATACTGGGTTAACAAAATGCAATTACATTTTATAGCTATAAAATTATTTCAATAGGGTCATTAATTGCCCTCATAATATAACAGTTGAAGTTTAGTGCTAGCAAAATCTTATTTTGTGATAATCACATGGGAGCATTTTTCCTAAATTCTAATTTCAATAGATATTGGTTCAATTTATCAGAATTTCCCATTATTGTGTTTTTAAGTAAGGCATTAAGTTATTACTCAAACACAATGGTGTCTGAATCTTATGTATTACAAACTGAGGAAGCAAGCAGAAAACAGATCATATCTCATTCTAGTGAAAATGACAGCAACATTTTTTTCACTGATAGTATCCTTCAGGAGGTCCGAGCTGATTTGCACTCTGCTCTCTATTTGTATAGTTAATTAATCCAAAAGGAGCATTTATTAATTTGATTTTTAAAAGTCTGCTTAACTTTAAATTTTTAAGTCCCCTCTTAATATTGCATTATTTACCAGACAAAAGCAAAGGATTTTGATGTAGGACCCAGAATATATTAATAAGAACATGTGCTTCCAGTTGTGGGAAAAAAACCCTATAGTTTTTCTCTCTCTCTCTCCTCTTCTCTTTATCTCCCTTTCTCTTTATAGATATGTAAGGCATAGTGTAGTATAGTAGAAAGGAAATTAAATTGGATGTTGTATTAGTTTTTTATTGTGTCTGTATTACCATAAATGTAATTATTTAAAACAACACAAATTTATTTTCTTACATTTCTTTAGGTCAGAAGTCCAAAATGGGTTTCACTGGGCTAAACTCAGGGTGTTGTCAGGGTTGCTTTTCTTTCTGGAGGCTCTAAGGAAAAATGTTTTTTTTTTTTACTTTTTATTTTTTTAAGAGTTTTATTTATTTATTTTTAGAGGGGAAGGGAGGGAGAAAGAGAGGAAAGAAACATCAAGGTGTGGTTGCCTCTTGTGTGCCACCTACTGGGGACCTAGCCTGCAACCCAGGCATGTGACCTGACTAGGAATTGAACCGGTGACTTTTTGGTTCACAGGCTAGCACTCAATTCACTGAGCCACACCAGCCAGGGCTGTTTTCTTGACTTTTAAAATACTATTAAAATGAGAATATAAAAATAAAGGAAGTATTTGAATAATAGTTTAATACAATATTATGTCTTAAAATTGTATTTCCAAAAGTCATAATTAGATAAGAGTTCATGTGATTCAGAGGGTAGCCATTTGTATTATGGTTTCAAATTTAAAATCTTTTAAGATTAAATCCCTTAATAAAGGTTAAAATACAAGTTCTTCTATCTCACATAATTGGTATGAAATAGAGACTCAATGTCTCTACTGAACAATGTCCTTCCTACAATCTGAAATCTGGCAATAAAAGTTCCTTGTTGTTTGCATTCTCTGTAGATGTTGACCTGAAAAGTCACATGTAATGATAGCATTGCTGAAGTAGTAACCCTGCAATTTTTATAAAGTTTCAGGCAACAGTTTCCTGATATCAGCAATAGATTCAGTAGATTCAATACATAGAAGAGCAAGTGACTCTCCTGAAATCCTATGACCTCAATAGAATGTGAAAGTAATGAATGCATTCTTTGAGAGAGATGGTATGGTTGAGGCAGCTGATATTTACAATTTGTCTGACAGTTCTCAATAATAGAAAATTACACAGATGCAATACCTAAGTGAAATTAATTTTATGTTTGTCAAATATAGTAAATATAATGAGTTATACGTAAGTGACAATTCATACATAGATTTGATACAGATGCTTCATGGTCTGTTATATTTTGGTGAATTGTATCAATCACTCTAATGCCCTAGAATTTTTAAGATTTGCAAAAGTGTCATTTTAAATATGACAGAAAGGTAGTATAGAATGATGGTTAAAAAAATGACCCTGGAATTATATCATCTTGTTTGAAACCTAATTCAATCCAGCACTCCTTGATAGGTTATTTCACCTGTCTGCACTATGGGCAAAATAATAGTTTAGCAAATAGCCTGCGATTGTTAAATATTCAAAACTATTAACTGCTGTGACCCTATATAAGTTGACTTTATTGTAGATGTTTTTAGAGTTATATGACACTCAAATTCATGCTCAAGAAAAAAAAAATTCATACACTTTTCTTGCAATAAAAGAAGTCCAAAAAAGTAGATTTTGTGTCCTTGTTTTAAACCAACATCAACTTTTAGTCTTAAAGCTTACAGAAAAAAGTAGTCATATTTTGTTAATTGAAAATTTTATGTAAAAATATTCAAAGATGTCAGCAAAGAGACTTAAGGTATTTCAAATTTTTGTTAACTAAATATGTACATTATAGACTTTGAAAATTTTGTTTTGTTAAACTTTTATTTTATGTTGCATTTAGCTTTTATTTTTATGGAATGAAAATTTAAAGAAATATTTATCTCTGTAAATGGACTTCAAGTAGTGCTGTGTGTATATTTTTTCTGATGCCAGGGATAAATATATTTAACACCCAACACTGTATCCAAGTAGGAGGTAAGATTCACAGTTTCTAGTGTGAACACTTTTCCAAGTGCATGTCCATTTCCAATTCATCACATCAGGCTGTCAGTGAAAGGAGTCATGTGATAGTAGGGATTAGACAGCAATATCTAGGGACTTCATCAGAATATTAAGATTTGAAGTGGAGAAAAGGGTTATTTTAGTGTGACTTATTCTCAGTTATCGAATTAGGCATCTGGATATTATCTTTCCTACATATCCTTTGCATATCTTTTTGATCAGGCTATAAATCTCACTCTCTTATCTATTAGTAATATTGATTTTCTTTTATTGTTTTGTCAGTTTATGCTTTATCCATCTTCTTAATATGATAATTCTATAAAGGCACATATGATTAATTCCATTGTTGCTAAAGAGTTATTTTCTTTAAACATAGGGTAAATTTGCATTTAGGAGAGGATAAAATTGCAGAGCTAATGGAATGAAGTTTGTACAGGGAGGTCTGGTTTTTTTTTTTTTGTTTGTTTGTTTTTCCCAGCTCTTTTGGTGTGTGATAACCTTGAATTAGGCTGGGCTTCTCAGATTCTGCTCCCCATATGATATGTAGCAGTGGGGTGTGATGTTCAGATGAAGAAAAATGAATGAAATGAAGAACGTGGGAGAGAAACTAGGACAGAAATTCTTCTTCCTTATTATTAGTAAGCCACTTCACAGAGTTGTACCCATCTAAACACCAGAGAGAAAAGGAACATTATGGAGTTATTGTGATACCTCCTGGGGTTACCCATGAGTTTTTACTGTAGGTTGCAAGAACACATAGCATGCTTTTTCTTAGAGCATAGCTATTATTTCTTGTCTTTGTAGGGTACAAAATGTTGCTTTTATCTGCCATGGTACATCTTAAACTTTGAGCTGGAAGCAGAAAATATGTTTTCTGAACTGTGCATCCCCCTGATGAAATTGTGGCTATAAACTTAAAGTTTATGTTGTCATTATTGGTCACTTTTAGTGACAAATGAAACCTTTCTATGGAAAATCGATAGTGCTTTGGGTCTAACCAGAGAATGTAATTGCAGAATACTGAGATTGGAACAGGTGTCTTGTACATTATGTTGATTATTGTAAAATCAAAGTTGGATTAATTATGCACTTTGGGATGAAAATATTCTTGATGTATGAGACTTCTAAAATGGCTTGCTTTCTGATATTTATTTTTATGAATATAGTCCACTTTTAAACTCATTTAACTCATGCAATGAAATTCAGCCTAAATTTTTGTTGTGTTTAGCTTACCATGTCAGGTTTTACCTTATCTGCAGTGGTGTTTTCAGATATTAATCAGGACTACTTGACCTGTGTCAAAACATGGTATTTCACAAATAATATTCTGTCCGTATAAAAACTGAAGGCTCACTCAGTTTATGGTTCATTTCTCCTGATTCTTCTGAGTAACCTCAAGATCATTTCAGACAAACCTAATTATTATCTGGTGTATGTACTTTCACAAGCTGTCGTTTCTTTCTTTAGCTCCTGAGCACTTTTCTTAATTTATTCAATTATGCCTTCAAATGCACACTATGTAAGTCAGATAACATACAGCACTTACATTCAATAATGCTAATATATTGACGTTTATAAAACTTTTTATAAAGAATTTCTGGTATAAAGCTGGATTTATCACATGCTTTCTGTTTTTTTAATTTGTTTTGATGCATTTTCATCATAGCTAGGGTGACCACATATTTTTTGTCCACAACAGAATACTTTGAATTGAAAGGGGAAGCTATGAATAATTATGTCAGGTCAATAGACACAAGTTGGACATGTCCTGGGAAAACCATATCCCACAGACCAAATCCAGGCCAACACCTGCTTTTGAATAGCAGACTAAGAATAATTTTTATATTTTTCAATGGTTGGAATAAATCAAGAGAATAGTTTCTCATGATGTGATAATTATATAAGGTAATTTGAGTGTTCATAAACAAAGTTTTATTGGCATACAGTCACATCAAATCAGTTATAAATGGTTCTATGGCTGTTTTCATACTGCAATGGCAGTTGAATGGCCGCAACTCACCATATTGCCTAAAATATTGACAGTTTGAATCTCTAGAAAAAAGGTACGCTGATCCCTAAACCTAGCTCAATTTAGATAATTCATTTCAATAGGACAGCATTCTTGTTTTCTCACAGTGCCCATGAAATGGCATATCTACAAATAATACTTACGTGTGTTACTATATATAATAATGCTGATGTTGATGATGATGTTTCTGGTGATATGAGGGAGGACAAACCCCCCCCCCAGAATTTATTTATGAAAAATTGTATATTTATTTTTACATAGAGCTTCAGTCACCTTCAAAATACTCTCCATTTGACACCTATCAAGACTTTTTTCCACTGCTCAAAAGGGTTTTTGAACTCATTGATTTTGTTGCCTTTTAGTGCTTCTGCCATTTTTTGTTTCTCCTCTTCTGTTTTGACAAAGTACTTCCCTTTTGAGGACTTTCATCATCAGGGAAACCAAAAAAAAAAGTAACTTGGATGTGAGACCAGGTGAATAGGGAGGGTGGGGCATGGGGGTCATGCTGTTGTTGGCCAAAAACTGCTGAACACTCAGTATAGTGGGCAGGTGCGCTTGTAAATCACCCATCATGAAATGAGAAAAAGCAATGAAGGAGTCTTCAAAAAATTCACTGAAGCCGGAGGCAGCCTCTCACAACAATGTCAGCTGATACACTGATAGAGATGGAGTCCTAGAACACTCATCTAGCTGGGGAAGCCCGTATAACAAGGGACCTGACCTCCAGAGGATAATTTCTGCTTTTGGGGGGGTCTCCCCTCATATATTTACCCACTCTGTAGTTTCCTACTGACTAAACTCTTCAGGTCACATTTTTAGCTCCATCATAAAGTCTGCTGGAAATTCTTCACTCCTTCAATGGTCTACTTTAACATGTAATTATTTAGGTTGTTAATTTTGATATGAATTAAAAATAAGTTTTTCTTCAAGGACCAAACTGCTTCCATTTTCTCTGACAAAAATTAGTAGGCAACCTTGAAAGCAGTTTTGGGTTTTTGTCTAAATGCTTTTAAAAGGTGGGAGAGGGTAATATTTTAAAGTAACCTCATATTGTCTCTTTGGTAGTGAATCAAAGGAATTATAGGAATTCAACCTCATTGTCCAATAGATCAGATAAGTTCTTTTTTAAAGTGAGTCATTTCTTTGTTGCATGATTAAAGTACCATGTGCCTTCATAAAAGTTGGCACAATTGGAGTATGCGCAACACCCTTGTCTGCAAAGCTAAGCTGAGCTGTGTCTTATTGAGACTCTTCACCATTTTTATGGTTAGGATGGCTTTGCCAGTAAGCACGTGTGGAATACTTTAAAGAGCTACACAAAATACAAAAATCATGTAGATCTAGAAATTAAGCTAATTGGAATTTAAATTATCAGTAGGATAACAACAGATATATTGTCCTTGTACCTTTTGTTTACCAATTAGATGTCCAAATGTTGACTTTTGTGAAATGTGGCACAGTTAGCAAACAGCAGCTGGGATAATAAGCTGGATACCTTAAATGAATGAGGTCTGAATTAGTATTCTCTTGGCACCAAAAATGTGCCATTCATATCTTCTCTTTTGTAACAATAATTACATATAATAATGCTAGATTTTAGTTTTAAAAAGAGCCCTTCATGTATGGAGTACTGTAAAACTATTCAGTTCATATGTCAATGCTAATTAAAACCTATCTAGAATTCATTAAAATCTGGATCAACTCTTTCACATCCCTTACAGCAGTGCACCTTACATGAAAAACACTGCACTCTCCATTTTTTCCCTTTTCAGTTTTTGTTGTCTAATTAACAGAAACCATCAATTTGGAGGGATAGATTAAAAATGGAATGAATACTATAGTCTTTGTGTAATTCTCTAAAGCTTTTCTATGCCATAATCAAGGTGAAAAGAAAAAATGCTTATTGTAAATGTCCTGAGCTGACAGAACTATATATTGGGAATCATTACGTGTGTGGTAACTGGTGAAAATAAAATGTATAATGAGGATAAAATAAAATGGATGATAGAATCTAAGCTTTAATCGCTTAAAAGGAAAAAAACAAACCTAACTCCAGTTCCTAAGTCCATGCTAGTCAACTCATATTTTAAAAAAATTAGCAAGAAAAATTACTAAATAAGATGTTTTAAGATTTTCTCCAATTTGTAGTGTGGTGATAGAAATTTGTCAAAAAATTCTAGTAGACATTATAGATATGTATGTTAAAGAATATTGAGTCTTTTGCTATTCAGAGAAAATCAAATAAAAATGTGATAGCCTGAGTAATTAAGAACATATATGTTTTCCAGGAGGGCAGAAGTGTGACAAGTAGTGTGTCTTTACATAAATACAAAAGTATAGTTGTCCGTGAGTTTCAGAAGAAAACTTCAAGATGTCCCTAGACAAAAGTCTGACTTTTATGGATATGTCTTGGTTCATGCAGGCAAATTACCATAGACTGGATCTTAAACAAACAAACAAAAAAATCTATATTTTTACAGTTCCAGAGGCTGAGAAGCCTGATAACTATCAAGTTGTTGACATAGTCACTATCTGATGAGAACTGCTTCTTGGTTCATAGATGGCAGGCTTCTTGTTGTGTTCTCATGTGTTGACAAGGGTGAGAGAGCTAACTCTCTGTGGTCTCTTTTATAAGGTGCCCATCTCATTTATGAGGCTTCTGCTTAAGGACCTTCACCTCCTAATACCATCACATAGGGAATTAAATTTTTAACATTTGAATTTGGGAAACACAAACTTTCATCACATACCAGAGTGATAACCTTGAAAGTGATTCACAATGAAATCATAGCCTTAGCTTTGCATGAGTTATTTATTAAGAGATTAAAACTAATGCTAAAGAGGTTAAAATAATAATTAAAGGCTAAAACTAGAGGTAATGGTCTAATTATTCCTTTAAGAGATTTGTCCCAAGAAGCCTCCATCAAAATTTTTTATGATATTTATGGTAGTGATGTTTTAATTTCTACTCCTGGTTCTGTCTCTAGCCCTAGGGAATAAATTATTTGTATGTATAATCTCCTAGTGAGCTCACATTGTTCCCTGTCTTGAATCCTCTTCACAGTTAAAATACTACCGGGAACTGGAATTTGTTTTGCTTTAATGGGAAAAACCATTTCAGAACTTGATCCAATGAACAACACCCTGAAGCTTCTGTTTGCATCCTAAGATCGCTCCTGGGACTTCTGCATGAAAAGAATGCACACACTTGTCATTCGTATACAAATTAAAAACATAACTTAACTCAATCATTTTGTACTTTCACCAAAGGAAAACTCAAATTGTCTTAGGAAACATGTTTTTTTCTGATGTTTAAACATTTCATTAGGACACATAGTTGATCTCAGTGATATTGTGGGTTATTAATTAATTTCTTTAAAGTTTATAAAAATGCATTTATATCTTCATCTACTTCCCTGAGTCTTGACACCCCCCTGGTATCGGTATGTAACAGTGCAAACTGCTGTTCAAGAGCTAAAATTAGAAGCATGCTCAAAGGACATGGTTCTAAACCCATGCCAAAAAAGACCGAAATGAATTTTTTATTTCTTCAAATGATACTATTTGTTGCTTATTTTTCGCTTTTGGAAACCAAGCTTCTAATATTAGAGCAAGAGTTCTCAGAAAAAGGAATTCTCATAGCCATTATATATTTCATAAAAGTTCTGAAACTTTTTTGTCATGATCATCATCTCTATCACATAACCTGAAAACAAGACAAAGTGAAAGTCCGCTCTCCAGATAGTAACAATTCTTCAAACTTAATAGTTATGGCATCAATTGGCTGCTAGCCAAACTGGTTTTCCTTTCTGCTGAACCCACGCTAGACATCATTTCTAAGTCTTTCTTCAAGTTGGGCATGGTCATATGACTGATGTCTGGCTCACTAAGCCCATAGATTGTGAGTAGAAGTGGTGTATCCTACATCTAGCCTGGCTCAGAAATCAAAGTGAACAAAGTACAGGAATTTTGGAGTTGAAAGGGATGGAAAATGGCTGCCACTACACTTCTAAAACTGGGAATAAAATGTAAATAGCTTTGGAGAATCCAGTGGCCTATGGCAAATATCAGATCAATAGTGCAGCATTCTTACTGAAGCAGGAATCAGACTTCCAAAGCCTCTACAGCCCCAAGGAGGTCCTGATCTCCCACATCAACTATAGGTGTGGTGATAGAGACCACAGGTGTCTACAGAGTAAAGGATGTATCCAGGGAATAAATGGATAAGGAATATGTTCTCAGAAATTAAACTCAGAGGCTAGTGAAGAAATATCTCCCTCTTCATGTCTAAGGATCCTTTAAAATGTCTGCCTTGCAGGATTTCATAAATCCTTACCATATTCGCTTTACACATTTTTTTTTCTGAATGAAGCTTTTATTGTAGTTATTTTTTATGACCTTTGTAATTGGGTATGTGTATGTTTTGAGAGTAAAGAATGAAAATATGTTGATTTCTACTCATAGGGTTATCAATTCAAAAGGACCCACATTCAGATTTAGTGGAGAATTTTTCCATCACCAGAAGATACTGAACTTCTAGCTAAATACAGTGCCTGGACAGGACTCTAGGGAAGTGAAAGAATGAGTTCTATGTATGAGAACAAAATTAAGGTGAACATTTAGTGACTACAAAAAAAGACTGTAGCGGAAACTGACTAAATTTAAAAAATCATTTCCTCTTTCTCTTTGGTACTTGTTCTCTAACCTTTCTTGACATGGTTTGGGGCTGGAAATCTGACTGCCAGCTGATGAGTGTGTATATGGTATATGCCATGTCTAAGCCTAGCTCATCAAAATTTCCCAGATGTTTTCCTATTCTTTCTCTTCTTTTGCTTTGCAGTTGGTATTGAATCCCTGAGTTGACCGTAGAAGCCGTGTTTTGGAGATGACAGAGGCTTTGCCAGCTTTGGTCCTTGAATACCTATATGGAGGAAAGTATCCCTCACCTCAAGCATGCTGGTATTTGGCTTTCGCATAGATGAGAAATAAACTTCAATCGAGATAAGCCACTGGGATTTCAGTATCTATCTGTTACATAAGTTTGGCTAGCTAAAAAAATACTAGTCAAAACATACAGCTTTTAAAAGTCTCACTGAAAATAGTATTTTTTTTTAGTGTTAAGAAATCCAACATGGCATATTGCTGATTTTAATTGAGACTGTTTGAAATTGTAAAAGTTTGTATTATGTTATCATCTCAGCAAATAATCAACTGTTCTGTTTTCAATAGCATCACCTTTATAGGCATGGAAGTCCAAGAGAGTCATTTTCAAATATTCCAATGAAAACATTTTGTATGACTTTTTGGAAGAAAATAGAACATGAAGTCAAAAAAATCACAATATTACATACAATATCAATCATTTGTGTATTAGCAAGTTCTTCAGTAGAGTGAATAATCCCAATTAGAAACATCAAGACAAACAAAATAAGTCTGTGACCAAGATTAAAATTGGCTTTGTTTTTAGGGAAAATAGAAGAAAAATTGGGAAACACATTCTTTTGTGGCAACATGCTGGCATCCATTAAGGTCAGCTTCAGAACTGCCACTACCTCAAAAATGCAGCTGGAATTCTAATCTGGGAAGAAATCAGTGGAGATTTTGGGACAGGGATCCATGCCTTGATTTATTGCTCCTTTTCTCCTCCCAGTTGAAAGGGCCTCTGATTTGGCAAGATTCACACTGCCTTGTTAGTAATTTCCTCAGAACACAGGTGAGTAAATCCTCAGTATTGATATTGATCTCTATAATCCTGAATCCCTATGTTGTGTATTATTCATTTATTTAACAACTATTATGTGTCAGGTAAAGCTTCTAAATATTAAAGATATAGCAGTGAACAAAATATTAAAGAAAAATCTCTATTATTGCCCTGGCCAGTGTGGTTCAGTGGGTTGAGCACTGACCTATGAACTAAAGGATCACAGGTTTGATTGCCAGTCAGGCCACATGCCTGGATTGCTGGCCAGGTCCCCAGTAAGGGGCATTCCAGAGGCAACCACACATTGATGTTTCTCTCCCTCTCTTTCTCCCTCCCTTCCCCTCTGTGTAAAAATAATAAAATTAAAAAAAAAAATAAAGACTCTACAATCATGGAACACATTCTGATGGGAAAGACAGAAATTATAAAAGATAAATGGTTAAATAACAATGTTAGTGAAAAATGCTAATTTTTCACTAACATTGAGAGACAGAGACAGAGAGAAAATACAGATGATTGGAATAGAAATTAAAATTTTAAAAAGAGGAAGATTTCAATGAGAAGGTAAAATCTCAGGAAAGACCTAAGGGAAGGTATAGACCTTTCCACATTGACATGCAGACAAGTTCATTCCAAGCAGAAGGAAGAGCAAGCATGAATACCTGAATTGGGAACACACTTGACATATGTGAAAAGTAGCAAGGAGGCTCGTGAGACTAGAGTCCAATGAATGTAGAGGGTGAATTGTAGGGGAATATTTATTGCAATTTACAGTCAGCCTGAAATTCATATTGCAAGAACAAGCTGTAATGTCACCTTTTCTGTGAAGCCTTTTTTGCCTTCTTCTTACAATTAATTACTGTCTTCTCTGCACCACAAACACTTCATAAATATACTTGTGACATTTGTGTTGTAATATTATGTTGTAATATTTGCATAATTTGCATTGTAACTATTTATGTTTCCAATTCTTTCCTTACATTGTGAGTCCCTCATTTTTATGTAACAACACTAAGTTTTAGTAAAAGTGTGCACTCAATAAATGTATGGTGAGTGAATGAATATCAAATTATAAGTCAGTCTAAATGATATAGGGCAATGCAAAAAGGATTAAGGATTAACAACAAATGTAGAATTCTCATTAGTTTTTTTGAAGATCTAAAGCCTGGAAGGTTAGGTAAATAATGACATCTATTTCTCTGATTGTGGTCATACATTGTCATTTTTATTATGAAATAAAGGACCTACAAAATAATTGATAGTGAATGTGCCATAGAACTAATTATAATGCTTTTATATTTTTATGTTTTTAGATGATCAAATTTAACATTTTTTCTAATTTTTTAAAAATATTTTTAAATTTATTTTTGTAGAGAGGGGGAGGGAGGGAGAACGAGAGGAAAGGAAACATTCATGTGAGAGAGAAACATGATCAGTTGCCTCTCAAACACATCCCGACCTGGGACCAACCTGCACCCCAGGCATGTGCCCTGAGCTGAAATCAAACCAGTGACCTTTTGCTTCATGATGATGCCCAACCAACTGAGCCACACAGGTCAGGGCTCTTTTTCTCATTATTAATATTATTCAAATTATTGAATTAGTACCTTCAAAGGTAACATAAGTAAAATTTTCATCTGAGACAGAAACCTGGAATCTGGTTCAAAGACTTTTTAAAAATGTCCCTGTCATGAGAGCTTTATCAGTGTTCAAACTTACATTACTATAATTTCAATTTAAAAGAGAGACAGTTGATTTAATTTGGAATTCTAGGCTGTTCTGTGATGCTGCTTTCCCAAGGGTGATTAGTTTTGATATACATTTTTAATTCAAGTCTTTTACAGCTTGCTCTCTCACACAGTCTTGTTTGAAGCATTGAATTAGAATACAAGAAAGAAATACCTATTAAAACTAAAATATTAAATGTGTGTAAAAAGTCTTCTATGCTTTTTACACTTTGAACATATAATTTTCATGAAAGGCAAACAACTCCTAGGAAACCTGCCACTTGAACTCTGCACTGAAACTGTACTGATTTAAAATAATATTCTAATTCTTTTCTAAAAACATTAGATAAATATTTTGAGTGAGGAAGACTTTCTGTTTGTTTGGATTGTTGTTTTTAAAAAGAAAATTAAGCAAAGAAATTGCTTGCTCATTTTTTCCCTACTAGAAAATCTCCATCTTGAGGAAATAAAAGTTATACTTACTATCTATCTATCTATCTATCTATCATCTATCAATCCATCTATATATCTAAATCTATCTCCCCAAACTGAACTTTTAATTTTCATGAAATATTAACTTTAGAATTTATATCAACTCCCTTGTACTTTTCAAGATTACATCAAATAAAATGTAAAATTCTGATGAATTTTTAAATACATTCATTTTAATGAGCAGCTGCAGAACTTTGGTGTAGAAGACCCTAAGTATGCAGGCATAATTGAGTCTTTCTCTCAAATTATAGTTTAAATAGAGAATCTTTGATAAATTAGCATGACAGCAAATGGATAATGGCTTTCCAGGTATGATTTTTTTTTATTGTCACCTGTTTTCAGGCATGCGTAATGGATAATTTTCATATTTTGACTGACTTAAATCTCAATACTACACCTCCTTACAAATGTCTCCTGTGAAGGGATCTTAGTGGAAGAAGGGCCTTATCTCCTGAGTTTGAAACTAAGGTGGGGTAGATATTTCGTGCATCTGGCAGCTAAGATCTTGAGTATATAAGCTTAGGTATGGCCAGCTGCTTGGGGCTTTGGATTGTGGGCAAGTGAAGCAGACATGGGAACAGTTAGATAGTACCAAAGGTAGCCGCAGTAGAGCTGAGATTCTATCAGAGGTGACAGAGGTTGCGAAGGTAGGATCTTTACCTGTGGCACGACCTTATCTGTGCATCTGGCTGCTTATTGGCTGAATTTCCTGTTTTGGTGTCCCCTGTTCTCCAGGTTTTCCATCATTCTGAGAGCTACTCAGAATTCTTCCAATGAGTTCCTTTTCTCCTCAAGATGGAAAAGTTAGCCAGTCTGCATCTGTTGTCCACAATCAAAACTGAGAGGATGACATGTGAATAGACTGATATCATAGATTTATGAAACACTGAATCCCCTTATAATAAAGTTGTATTTGAATTTGCTTTTGAAAAGCACTTTTCAATTTTTCTGGTAGCCTGGCATTAAGAGTTAAATTATCAAAGCTTTGAGGATTTCTTTTATACAGACATCACCAAAAGTTTATACCTGACAGTTACAGATCTGAATTTATTTCACTGTGCATATTTATAAAGTGGTGACCTATTCAAATTCAGATGTTATTTTCTTACTAAACAGTTTTAGTAATTGCCTAAGAGAATTCATTATTAACAAAGTCACAGAGAAATAGAAGTTTTATCTCTTTTATTAGGTTGTGTGATGAAATGGAATATTGTCATGTTTGCTTGAGAAAGAGGTATGATACATTGCTGTCAAAATGTAGTTTTAGATGAATAACAATTAAAGTTTAAGCAAGAGGAATGACAACTTGGAAAATATAGAATAGTAACTTTTATTCACATCACTGTATTTACTAATTATAAATGTGGAAACTGAAGTCGCATTGCAAAAAGAGGACTATATTTCATAATAGAGCTAGGCAGCAGAAAGTCATACACATACGCACATGAAGGAAGTCTTTCTTTGGTAACATTAATTTATTTTTTAAATTAAATTCATTGTGGTGACATTGGTTAATAGGATTAGGTAGGTTCCAAGTGTACATTTCCATGATACATAGTCTGTATATTGCATTGTATGACCACCATCCAAAGTGAAATAATCTTCTGTCACCATATATTGGACCCCCTTTACACTTTACTACCCTCACCCCCTTCCCTCTGGTACCACCATACTGTTGTCTTTGTCTGAATTTCAGTTTTACATCCCACGTATGAGTAAAATCATATAGTTCTTAGCTTTTTCTGATTGACTTATTTTGTTTAGCATAATATTTTCAAGTTCCATCCATATTGATGTAAATGGCAGTATTTCATCTTTTCTTATAGGTGAGCAGTATTCCATAGGTACCACATGTTGTTTATCTAGTCATCTACTGAAGGATGCTTTGGTGGTTTTGATGTCTTGGCCACTGTAAATAGTGCTGTAATGTACATAGCGGTGCATATATCTTTGTGAATAAATGTTTTCACATTTTTCAGGTGGATACCCAGAAGAGAGATTGCTGGGTCATATGGTAACCATATTCTTAATTTTTTGAGGCACCTCCATATGGTTTTCCATAGTGGTTATATCAGTTTACATTCCTACTATTTTTTTCCACGAGAAAATATACACAGAGTATTAATATCTCTCTCATTTTCTCTTTCTCTTCCTTTCAATCTCTGCCCTTTCCCCCTCTCCCTCCCTCCCTCTCTTCTTCTTCTCCATCTTTTTTCCCTTTCCCTTTCTCTCTCTTTTAGATTTAAGGTGAAGCTGGCTTTGTATAGAAAAGATTAGGGAAACAGATGCCTTTTTATTCCGGTTTGATGCTAGTCTTCTAAACTCCAGGTTAATTTCACCAGGCAATTCCTTTCAGATGGCTCTTTGAAGGTTGCCTAATTATACCTTACTGTTTGAGAGACTAAATGAATGAATAAATGTCACATAAACTTTTCAAGTTACCTGACAATGGATAAGGTAAATGTCTTTGTAGTTGAAACTAAATTTAATTTTTAAAATATCCCAAATCAGCAGATGACAGTTTTTTTTAAAGGATACTAGCCTGAGAATGTGCTTCAACATAAGAATAGATCATGATGTAAGTTCCTGTGTTACTTGATAAACAAAGACATACATTTGTCATATGTTAAACCATAAAGGCATTGTTAATATATTGTTAAAATTGTATTATGAGGGACGTTTCTAAATATACACACTAGTTTATCAATAAATTAAAAATGTACATTTCCAGGAATAAAATTCTAAATTAATAATACCAGTCTTTCTCTTTGTCAACATTTAAAGTTATTAAACAATGAGATTTGCAGAAGCATAAACTAGTTATTTATATATCAATAGGAAAAATATATTTCTAGAAATAAATTTTATCCTAATTTTTAAATAAAATCTGCTTCTCTCCATGTCAGAATTTACTGTAGTTTCTGTCCTCCAATGAATTAAACACAAGGTATTACTTATGCTAAAATCTTAGTAAATAAATCTTAAAAAGAGACTTTTGGCTGCACTGTTGTTGTTGTTCTCCTCCTCCTCCTCCTTCCTTTTCTTCTTCTTCTTCCTCCTTTTTCTCCTCCTCCTCCTTCTTCTTCATTTTTTTTTTTTGAATTATCCAGAACACCACATGGCTGGTTTGCAAGCTTATTTTCCAGGTCACAAATAAAAATGGGATTTTGTGTTTGTGTGAGTATGCATTTTGTTTCAAAAGACATCAGCTTGAAGAGTTTCAAATCTCTGGCAACAATTTCTTAAGGAGTATGTCACAAATGAGCTATTGATCACATTGTTGCTTGGTCACTTGTCAAAACTTTGGCAGGCAGATGTCGGGTTTTGGGCCAACCACAGTCAACATTTATGAAACTACTTAGAAAAATATGTAAGAGTTCTGTGCATCCTATCAGGTGCTTTGGAACAATCAAGAAATGTTTGTTCTCTATTATCAGCATATTATAGTCTCCAAAAACTATCTTATAAGTCCATTAAAAAATTAGGTCCCCAAATTTTCTCAGAATATCCCACGTGCTTGTAATACTTGCTTAAACACAATTCAAAACTTCAGGAGGTATAAGTCTTCTGTGGTTAAGTGTAAAGTTAACTTTTTTTAGTGTGAAAAGGCCAAAATTAATGAAGAAACTAGCAAATTTAAAGTTCCACTGAGGAATATAGTAATGCTTTTAGCAGTTCATTTGAAATAAATGAGGAAAACCACCCCTTTAACTTTCAAAGCTTTTTGAAAGCCTGATGAACCATGCCACCTCCTGCAGTTTCTACCAAACCAAAATTTGTGCAAGGGCTGGACTCATCAGCATTAAGTGGAAACAGACCATTCAGCTCTTGTAAAAGTCTCTTGCATGGTTTTTACCATTACCCTGATATTCAGATGATGAGATATTGCTCTTTCAACTGTTACTTTATGTTTCTTATTGTTGTTAATGTAAATGTTAACTTAAAATCCCATAAGTAAAATGCCTATCTTGCCAAATGACAAAAATACTTTTTCTTTTAATGTATCTAAATATATTCATTTTTCAATGAAGTAGATTCTTGAAGCAAGTTGGTTCTTGTATGTTTTAATTGTTTACTTTCCCTTTGACATGTCCCAAACTAAATAAGGAAGAAAATTAGTAATTAGAATATACAGAATGTAGACTATTAGGTATATAGATAACTAGGGTTTGTTTTTCTGAGTCACTACAATATAGGTTACTATATTATCAAAATATCAGTAATTCATTTAATTCAAATGCTTTTAAGAATTTTATGCCTCATAATTTTAGGGGAACATTTGTGTTACAGTGAAAAATCCATGAATTATTTAGATCACATCCTTCTGGGTTACCTGATTCTAATTCTATGAGGGTTTTACCTTTCATTACATTTGAGATATTTTATAAGTTGTAGATAAGTGATACTAAGGCAAAATGTACTGGAAGGAGGGGCACCAAAGTAGATTTACAGTTGTTTGTATGGAAAATAATATAAGAATTAATAAATAATAATACCAGAATAAATTCCATTTTCCGCACTCACAACTGTAAACCTACTTTACCTGACCCTGCATCTTGTCTAGAGACATGTAAATAAATTCCATTAACCAACGGAATTCAACTGACCTCTTCCTTCTTTAGCAAAAAGCCTGTTTTCCCCATTATCATACTAATTTCAATATTCTAAATCTATAAATATGTCTGTTATTTGCATTGTACTTTTATCTAGTTGTAACATCTTACTCTTCACTGAGGAACTGTGTTCCTTTTATATGTATATGAAAGTCACACTTCTAATTTTTTCAAACTAAAGAATTATATCCATAAGATTTGTATTATATTTGTATTTTGACAACAAAAAATGAATGTATTTTCTTAGTTTGTATATAATTTAATTTCTAAAGTTAGAATCTCTCTCTTGTTCTACTGTCCAACACAAGCAGATGTGCATTTAATTAGTATTTTGACACAAATTATCTCAAACATCATTCAAGATTTAAAATCAGTATTCTATTGTGAATTAAAAAAATGTGTGCATGTATTCTGATCTCCATTTCCCTAAGAATTCTGCTGATTGCAGATGCCTGGCAAATAGTCTTAGTGCAGTATCCAAAAGTTGGTAGGTTTTTTGCAAAATGCTCTGTTAGAAAGATTCACATGATTATGATGAGACCCTCCACTTGGTGTAATGGGTCTAACGTTACAAGGGCTGTATGTCCAAAGGCAATTGCATTGTATGTTTCATGCCCCAAAGGTTTTAGATGAGTTGTATAACATGATTTAACATGATTTGCCTTTAAATCACATACCCTCCAGAGACACTGGAAAATGAAGGAATGGCATTAAAGAAAAAATATATATGTATAAATGAAGTTACTTATATCTAAGTATAAATATGCTTATTGTTGTCTGTGAAGCTGGAGGTGTAATTGCATCCTTTTTTTGTTCCTCAGGAGGCTAATGGAAATAGAAACACATTGGTAGTATTTTGCATTGCATGGTTGTCTCAGATGTGCCACTCAGTAAAGTATAATCTTCAGCAAGTGACTTCAAATTTCTGAATCTCATTCCCATCATCAACATGTGGCAATATTAATAATGTTTTAACAGACTGTGAAAGTTAAAGTAGCAATATCTGCTCAGGTGCTTTGCCACTGTAAAATCTGAGGTAGAGGTAGATGTGATCCATCAGGAATAATTCCAGCTGCCGCATCTGCCCCTGAGGTAAAGCGCGTTTCTTGGATTGAAGGTGGGGGAGCTGTGCTAGCCTTAATAGGGTTATGGGCAGAGTTTTAGGGAGAAGACTGAAAGGTGTTCCTCCTTTCTTTCTCTCCAGGAATACCGAAAATTATTTATTTGACTGATTTGCCAATTGTTTTTCTTTCCACCAGAGGTGTGAATTCCTAAATATTTTCAGTAAATTTGGAGTTATTAGAATAGAGAGTGTGTAAATGTGAAAGCACACACATCTTGGAAAGTTCGGGGGAGGGGGATACATTCACTGGTGTTTGGATCAAATTCCACTAACCTAAATGAATTATTCTTGGAAAACTTTCCCTTAAAATTCTTAAATTTCTGCCTGACAGGAGAAAGCAAGTAACTATTTTCCAAATCCCCGAGTGTCATTTTGAAGTTATCTGTGTTCTGACCTGCTGTGTTCAGAGAGAAAACAGCTCTGCCTCCACGTACTAACCTGCAGCGTCTGAGACTCCACACTTCTGCCTCCATGTCGATGAATGAGTGCAGGGGAAAGGTTACAAAGAGAGAAATGAGTCAGTGGGAAAACCAGGAGTTTATTAGTGTGTTTTCATTTTTATGGGAGGGGAGGGGTTTGGTAGATATGGTTTTCCCAGAAAAAGCAAGGATGACCATATTTCAAAATAGCTTATTTCGCCAAGTATGGATCTTTTTCATGGTTTGCTGATTTGTTTACATGCCACATAATTCCTTTTACTTGGTTGACCAATCGAAGATGGACAGATTTGGAGAAGAGAGCTTAAATCATTCATTTGGGGTGGCTCTGCAAATGTGAGCCACCCCAAGTGAATGATTTAAAATCACGATCTAACAGCTCTCAAACAAAGTAAGTTTTGCTTGGAAAGCAAAGATTTTAGGAAAACTGTATGAATGCTTTGAGGTGGAGTATATGCTCCCTGTTTTATACAGATGTCATAAAATTATGCTATCTGTATGAATCCTATAGGTATTTGAGTTTCCAGATGCTTTGTCCATAAAACCAACAGGATTTTATCACTTTCTGTTACTAATTCTGCTGCTTTCAGCAGGTAAAAGTTCTAAACAGTTAATAATGAAATCTTGCCAGAAAACTTCTTTAGGCTAGATGCAGTTCAGTTTGTCAACCTTTGGGAAATCAACAACAGAAAGGCTACCACACAGTGCCCTTTCATTCTGTGACAACTCCACATTTTCACCTTGTATTGCTCTGGAGTTCCTGAACGGTGTAAGTGCGGCACAGTGGGGAAACACAAAAATAAAGAAGGGAATAGCAGAAATATCTTTTAAACTATTACTTCTTCATTTTTCTCTTAGACTAATAGAGTTTCAAAAGAAATCAAATACATGTTTTAATTGATAAACTGACTTTATATTCACCTATTGGAAACAGTACAACATATTTTACATCAGATTATGAAATATGGATGTTTTACTAAAAGACAGGAAGAGCGTTTTCCGGTCTTTAAAGTAAATACATATTCAAAGGATCTTAAGGCATACCATTTATTCATATTCATATCTATTGAAATACTGTACATCCACATACTTCAATAAATAGTTAAAAACCTGACCTCTTTTTAAATCATTTCTGAATTCCAAAAAACAATTTTTATTGAAAAGATTAAATAGATAACTTTTGGCTGTGTCACAAAGCTAAGCACAATGGATAAATTAACAATTCAATAAATTTGATCAATATAGATGATTGGCTTTGATAAATTTCTCAGAGTTTTCTGAGTGGACACATTGGGGTATTTATATATATATATATTTATTTATCTTTTTTTCTCCTGAATTATCTGGGTGATTTTCTCAGTTCTCCAGTCTACTTTCTAGATATAGTTTAAATGTTATGAAGAAGCATTACAATTTCAGTTAAGTTTTAAACCCCCAAAAGTAGCTTTAAGTTTGACATTCACTCTCTCAAATCTTTTAAAGTCCCCCCAAATACTGAATACTATAATTTGGGTAGTACTTTTCTTTATGTAATTGCTGCATAATAGGAACTTCATGGTGTAACAGGACTTATGTTTTGAATGGGATCACTGTAAAACATACACCACTTGCAGTTAAACCAAGAATGCAAATGAATTAACTACCCTAATATTCTGGTTCTTCTTCCCTCCCTCCCATTTTTCTTTATTTCCTTCCTTCCTCTTTTCTTCCTTTCTTCCGCCCTCCCTCTTTCTAATTCTTCATTTCTCCCTCCCTTCCTTCTTTTTTTTCCCTTCCCCCCCATCTTTACCTCTTGCCCTTTTCTGCCCTTTTCTTTCTCCTCTCCTTTTTGAATTGCTTATTTTTCTTTCTTCTTTCTTTGAAAAACAATTTAGGGGCAACAAAAGGAATCCCACAATTGTAACTTGTGGAAATATAATGCTGAAATGAATAGCTAGAAAAAATTATTATACATTAAAAGATAAATCAATTTCATAAAACTACTATTCTGAAATTGCAACAACCTTGTACAGTCAGGACTGATAAAATGAAGTAATCAGACATTTCATATGTCCATAAATGTAAAATCATCTACTTGAACATTATATGCAATACATTCACACAAAAAAGCAAATACTGTAGCCTTATTTGAACAATATTGAACTCATAAATACTCATGATTTCACTCTGTCCAGGGGCCTAAGGACTAGGAATGCTGCTGTGGTACAGAAAAACACAGTGAATACCTCCTCTATTTAAAAATGTCACTCAAGAACGTCTCTTCTAACATAAAGGCAAATACATATAGCTACTGAGCTATGACTGTACTTCTGTCACATTCTATGGTAATAACACCAGACTCCACAAATTCGGAATCATGACAACACTTTGAACTAATTATTTGGTTCATCCATTGTTTATATCTCAATTTACCTCACATTTACCCTACAAACCTTACAAAGAGGAGGTATTTTTAACTCTAGGAAAGCGGTCACTGTATAATATGCGTTCTTGATCTGTTTCTTTCTCCCAGTCAATGGTACTGATGGTTCACGCTTTTGTGGTAGCACCACTATTTCTAGTAAGTAGATTATTATGGAGTGTGCCACTTTAAAGCTGCAATACAAAATAATATTTTCTAATTTACTCACAAATTCCACAAAGAATATTTTTAAAAAGCAGTCGATACTAAAGTTAAAATGCCATATGTATTAAAAACATTTTAATACATCAGTAAAAATAATGTAATAAATTATTACAGTGAGTAAATTTAATAGCATCATGCCATATTATTGCCATTTTGTGAAATCATTTCTATATTTATGCCTCCTCATTTAGGATTCTTTTTTTTAATTAAAATAGATTTATGGTATACTTTGGGATTAAATTTTACTTGAAAGAAATGGCAATTTTCAAGTTACAGTATCTCTTTCCAAGCAAATATTAGGTATCTTAAATATGTATAATTTCTGTGACATTTCTTGTATCTAACTTGATCAGTAATTTTTTGCAGAAGGGCTCTGATTATTTGTGGAAATCTCTGTAAGTATAGTGAAATCAGGAACTTGGTCAAAATTGTAAAATGACCTTCAAGGCTATGTATGGTCTTTCTTTAGTAAATAGTAAAACCATCAAACTAGTCCTGTAATATAATACTTCTTAAAGTAACAGCACTTTTCTTCAAAAATGTAGTTTTCACTCTTTATAATAGAAATTTAATATTCATGAGCATTTAATAGTCAATATATCTTAACATATTCTCATCACTGGTCTTGTCTTTTTTTATCATATCTTATATATACCATGCAAGAAGAAATAAAGCATGGTAATTTTCTTTTGGCCTTATTTGTTTGAATGGACATGGCTCTAAGAGAAAGATTTTATTATAGAATTAGTTATTTCAGGGATTTATCTACTGCACACCAGCATGAAATATTTCTTACAATATATTTTGAAAAAATAAGTCATATAACATGTATTCCAAATTATTAACTGAGTGATGTTTTCAGATGGAAAATGTGCAAATTGCCCCCGTGCTCAGGAGCACCTTATCATACCAACTCACCTGCCACAGAACCAAATTAGTCTGGAGTGCTCAACAACTCACGTAACATTAGTTGATTGGACTTTTTTCTTTTCTGAAAAACTGTCGTAAAATTTTTGGCTTGGAATAGCGAACGGAAAAGATGCTGGATTGCTAGGCAATCTCTTTGCTGGACTGTGTTGTCATTTTAAAAGGAATTATTTCCCAAAGTGGATCTCACATTTAGCTACAAGGAAAGAAATCACATGGTAAATTTACCTGTACTATGTTAAATCGTTTTTCTTCACAAAATTGAGTTACTGTGGGGGAAGATTCTCAAACCCCACTCATAATGCAGAGGATTTTCAATCCTATAGGTGCTTTGCTCTTTAGAGATAGGATACAGTGCACTTTATCACTGTAGTTTATTTTTGCTCTCAATCGTAGGATTTGGCGAGATGTCTTTATCAGCTGAAGACGAAGAGGGAAATATTATGTCATGAAGGCACACCCATGCTGAACTTACAGGAAGGAGAAGCAGAGCTGCACGGCCAGTTATACTACGAGGCTCATTCCTGAAACCTGAATATCATGCGAGCAGAAAAATCTAGATATGTGTTTACTTTGAAGAAATGATCTGAAGGCAATATTATTTGCTTTTTTATCAAAAGAGAAAAATGCATCTTTGTAAATATGGGTTGATTGGTGTTGAAACAGGGAAATGAGTGCTTGTATTGCAGCCTTAAAGAATCACATATTCACTGCAATATTCGTTTTGTAAACTACAGCCTGCAACCTAGCAGACCATGACTGAATGCTTTTGAAAAGTTGTAGATTACAAACATGAAATCACAATTAATATCCTCTAAAAGTAATTTCAGAGCCTTCACATCTTAAAAAAGGACAATGTGTACTGCTTCACAAGGTAATGTAGCTAATCAGAAAAAGAGTAGAATTAAAGTATTTACATAATGAGCAATTCTACAGAAGGCGATCATCCCCATGTAAGCACTGCTGATTATATCCCACGCTGCTTTTAACAAACTGTACCAGATTGGATCCAGCCATCAGCACTTTCAGAGAATTCTTAAAAGCCTTTTATGGGTCTTTAGATTCATTGTAGAATGGCATTCTTCAGGTAGAATATGCTGGTGAAAGAGGACAGTGTCAACACAAGGGACCAGCAGGACAAAAGAATGTCGGCGCTCCCGGTAATTCCATACTGGGCTGTACTTGGAGCTGAAAAGAAAAGGAAAAGACTAAATCAAAATCTAATTTGTGTCTTTCAGGATCTTAAGGATAATCAAAAGGCAGCTGGGTATATTGGGGAGAGCACTGGCATTGGAGTCGGACAGGTTTAGGTTCACATCTGGTTCTGCTCTATGACAATGTGGGGCCTATTTGATTAATATTGCTGAGCTTCATTTCTCTTAAGGGAAAAACAGAGATAACATAATCCCCTTGGCAGGGCTGCAGTGAGAATTAGAGATGAAGTACATACAATATGTTGCACTGGGCTGAGCACAGGCCAAGTACTTAAATATATTGCAGCTAACATTGTTTCTCTTATATGCATTGTACATATTTGTATTAGTGTACAGTATTCATCCATGCATATTTTTTAAAAAATTATTTTTATTTACATAAAATCGATGTATGACACTGTGTAAGTTTAAGATGTACAATGGTGTTGATTCACACATTTATATATTGCAATATTATTACCACCATAGTGTTAGCTAGCACCTCTATTATATCATGTAATTATCATTTCTTTCCTGTGATGGGAATACTTAAGATCTAGTCTCTTAGCAATTTTGAAGTTTATGATACAGTATTATTGACTACTATGCCTTCATTAAACATCCAGGACTTAGTTATCTACTAGTTCCAAGTTTGTACCCTTAAACAATAATTCCCAATTTCCCCACCCTCCAGGATCTAGTAAACATTCTGGTCCCTCTTTTTCCAAATTAAGCGTTTTTGGACTGAACATATAAGTGACATTATACATATATACACGCATATACACGCATATTTGTGAATCTTTTTTATTGGATAAATACTGTGCTAAATGCTGTAAAAATGAACAAAAATCCTCTCTTCCAATAATTTTTTGGAAGTAAGGAAAGATATTCAAAAAAGTAATACAATCCTAGAAGCATCAGAGTTACATGCGCAAATTGCAGTGCCACAGGAAATTGAGTATTTAAATCTGCCCCACTAAGGGAGGGATGATTTAACATAGAGTTTTACTGAAGTAGACTGTCATTTGGTTGGAGGGAAGAATGTATTCAAAGGCATGAGGAGAGGAGAAAGCATGACATATATTCTAGGGTCTAATAGTAAATTAGTCTTGCTGGACCATGAAGATTGAGACCTGACGTAGTGGGAATTTTAAATGGGACTTTTGGCAGATAGAATTATCTTGCTTATTATAAAAAAAGAGTTTAGCTTTTTATGATGAAGGAGACTTTAAAGAATTTGGAGCTGGTGAGTTGTATGATTGCACTTACACATTAGAAAGATCACAGTTTTATACATGAGAAGCTCATGTGTAAACAGCCAAGTATGTTAGCCAAACATACTTGGCTAACGGACATGTTGAATTTTCACTGAGAGATTTCACCTAGAGACTCACAAAGCTTGGAGTATTGTGGGAGTTTACTCAATGAATTCCACTTAATTTCACAAGAGGATAGTTGCCTCTTTGAATGTGAATTATATACTCTGTTCCAGAAATTGAATGTCACAGACATGCTCAGCCTTGCCTGAGACTGATTCTCTTTTACCAGAATAATTATAACAGTAGCAATAAAAAAACCTCACCAACATACTTTTAACTACTTTTTCTTAATGAAACCTTTATTGCAAGCATGGTTTTCTAATATAAAATAAATAATGAAGTATAAAAATGTGTTATTTCACCCTCAAATCCATAACTCAAATCCAGGAACAGTTTTAGTCACTGAATTTGAATTACCAGCAGGTAGTTTTTAATGGAACTTTTACCAATAACTATATATCCATGTTACAAGAAGAATAAATTGCCTCGTTTATACTTCTAAGAAATTAGAGGGGGATGAAAGATGCATTGGCCCCTTTCTTAACAGTACAATCATTGGTTCCAGGTGAATGAGATTCAAGGGCTGAGACTACTACTTTTTAGTAAACACTGAGAAAAATCAACTAATGCTTCTATTTGTATCAAAATGAGTCCTAAAGAATGAAATGATTGGGAAGAAAATAAGTCTGTATTGTTGAACAGCTTTTCAAGTTTTGATATATAAAAAGTCTAATATAAAACCACAAAATTCAAATTATTTTCCCTTGTCCAAGACCTAGGAAGAGGTATTTTAAAAATATAAATAAATATTTAATTGGTCCATTGACTTCTCAATTTCAGCTATTTCAGAATTATTTCTGCTATTGTTTTAAAATAATCTTGAGTGCAATAAAACCAGTATAATAAAGGACTAATAATAAACAGAGCATATACAATGATTTCATAAGTAAGAAATAAATCTTAAAAGCCAAGCACACAAAGCAAAGATAAAATTTTATTGTCTTGACTAATTAAACAGTACAGTAAGTGGGTAGAGTATAAAGGACCCTCAAAACTCCACATCCATGATTTAAAATGCATTTTGGGGGCAATCTTTCCTAAATCTCCTCCAACAAGCTGAGCAGATTACCCTAGTGTGTCATTAGGCTACCACTATATATTACTTTTTATACAACTGTAATACTGCATTGCAAATATTTATATACATATCTGTTTACCAGATTGTTAACTCTCCTAGTTCATGTTTTATTTATCTTGGTGTTTCTAGGCACAGAGCCTGGCAAAGTCTGGTACAAAGTAAATGCTTAACAAATGTCTGTTGAATGAACAATTCAAGTAAGTAAATAAATAGGTCAGAATTAAAAGGGGCACTCCTCTCTTATGAAAAGAATTTCTTCTGAAGCAAGCCACTTGCTTATTGGCTAGAGAATCAATATACCCTTTTCATTCATTCAGCAAATATGTACTGAACTAGGTACCAGACACTATACTAAGTACTAGGAATATAATAGTACAATAGTTAATGATAAATACTATGATAAATATGGTCCTTTTGTTAATTAATTCCATATACGGCCATATATATGCCTTTTTATCATACCTCACATACCTCAATGCCTTCTTTTTTCCTTGTGTGCTTTTATCTTCTACTCAGTCCCCTATTGTCTTAGATATGACAAAGATATATCAATAATGTTTAAAAACTACTACTTTACAATTAACATTATATATATTTGTCCATTGATGTCTCAAATTGATGTACTTTTAGTTTTGTGAATGCAATATTTCCATTAATCCTAAAATAAAGTAGGAGTTGTTGCTGCATTGTTAGGATGTAATTACTATAAGAAATGGAGTGTAGAATAGGTATTGACAAAAAAAAAACAGTAGGCAGAAAAACCCCAAAAATAAATGTAGTCAAGGAAATGTGAGGCTAATATTGAATACTAAGTCATATATGATGATTGACACTCCTTAAGTATATACTGAAGGTCTTTTATGTGCTGGGGATTGAACATAGGTAAAGGTGAATAAAACTTCTCTCTTAAGAAAGTTGCATTCTAATTGGATATATAAATAAAAAGGCAAATGTAGAACATCATACATGTTCTAGTGTATGTTAGAATGAACATGAGAGGGCTCTCTAAAGAGTCATAGTAGGTAAGTAGTCCAGGCAGCAAACACAAATACAATTATTATTATTATGATCATTATCATTATTTTACAAAATGCAATGATAGACACATTTTAGTACATATACATCTCACTTTTTTAAATGGTGGCATTGTGGTCCATTGGCTTGGAGTGTCCTATTACTCCAGTGAGACCTTAGTCTCATTGACTGATATGTATTTATTTATTTTGCTGTGACTTGTTAACTCAGTGACTTACAGCACAAGCCTAATTGTACTAAATTTAAGAATCTCAGTACTATTTAGACTAATTAGATTTGCTTGGCATGTTAAATGCTAATCAGCTATATAAGAAATTATAGAAACTCTTAAGAAATTACAGAAAATAACTGTTAGCTATTAGTAATTAGCTATTGGAAATTAGCTTCAAGACTCAGTTCAAGTAGCCTCTCCTTTAAAAGAGAAAACTCTTTATAAAATCCCACTTGCCAAATCAATTTGGCATCACATTTGATATCTAATTTATATATCTATCACATCATATTTGCATACTAATTTTTCCTCATTAGACCAAGAATGTCTACAAGCCAAGATTTATTATATGTATCTTTATTATTGGCATAGGAAAATGTCTGGTACTTAGTAAATGTTCAATAATATCTGTTGAATGATGATAAATTTTATATCCATTTCCTATACTGTCACCATAAATCCATAAGGGGACACAATGCCTTGGGTACTTTTCTCAGAAGAATCATGTCTTTTACCATCTATATTTTACCTTCTAAGATCTGTACAGAGTCAGAATACTTCCCTTCAGCATTTGAGCAAGAAGTTATATAGATGGTATATAAGGGAAGAGCATGCATCAAACTTTGTAGCATCATCCTCTTGCAGCAAAACACAGGGAGTGTAGATGAACCCATGGCCTGAGATATATTTCTGAATTTTATAAGAGATGTTCAGTTGTGCCTTTTGGATGGTCACATCTTTAGTATGTTCTCTGCCATGTGTTTAGTTGCCTGTGAATATTATACTACTTCTCATCCAAAGTAAAATTAGGAGGGATAGGACATGCGAGTGTCTCAGATTCATTCTGAGTGATATTGGAAGACAGGAGAATTTTAAGCAGGGGAGTTAGCTGACATTTAAAAGTGATTGAGTATTCTGTGATCAATAGATTGTACTAGCAGAAGCAAGAGTAGAAGCCTATGTTAGCCTGAAATGTCAGGGTCTCCGATGACTATTGAGAGAAGCTAAGGATCTCTAGCCCAGCATTCAGGACCTTTGCTATGTGACTCTAGTCAACTTATCCACACTTATACACACTCTTAGCTCCAGTCACAGGAATTATTTTCTGAATGGGTAGAGAGTTTTTATTACTCCTTGTCATTTGCACATTCTATATCCTTAAACCTAAATGATCTTTCTTCTTATTTTCCTTTCCCACACACCAAAGTCCTAGTCATCCTTAAAGAAACAGCACTTCGAAAGAACCCATGCACCCCAAAGTTCATAGCAGCACAATTCACAATAGATAAGTGTTGGAAGCAACCTAAGTGCCCATCAGTAAATGAATGGATCAAAAAACTATGGTACACTTACACAATGGAATACTACACAGCAGAAAGAAGGAAGGAGTTCCTACCCTTCACAACAGAATGGATAGATCTGGATGGCATTATGCTAAGTGAAATAAGCCAGGCAGTAAAAGACAAACACCATATGATCTCACCTATCAGTGGAACCTAATCAACTAAACAAACGAGCAAGCAAAATATAATCAGGGTCATTGAAATAAAGAACAAATTGACAGGAACCAGAGGGGAGTGGGGAGAGGGATAAGGGGGGAAAATAGGAAAAGAGTCATCAAAAAATATGTATAAAGGGCACATAGACAAAGCCAAAGGTGGTAGGATGAAAAAGTGGGAGGTGGGGATGGATGGGGCAGAGGGGAGTGGTGGGGGAAAATGGAGACAACTGTACTTGAACAATATAAAAAATAATAAAATAAATTTTTTTTAAAAAGATGTAACATACTACACTTTCTTCATGAGCCCCCTCCCCCAATCTCCCTAATATGAAGTGTTATTTTCCTGCTTATTCCTGATTTCATAAATAGTTCCTTTTGAATTTATTATATATATATATATATATATATATGTATATCTTTCTTCTTGACTGGTTTATAAGCATATGGAAGTTATGGAACATTTCTCCTTATAATGTGCACATCTGTAGCTTACATAATTCCGTTCAACAGATGTGTGTGGAATTGAATATGAAAAATATTCTTAAGTATGCATTTGTCTAACTGAAGACAACTTTGATCAAATACCTTATTTCAGTAGTTGTTCCTATGATTTTTGCTCTTAAGGCAAAACAAAGCATGTGAGAGGGAAACTGTTCTGTTTCTTTTCTACTACCTACTTAATTGTCTTTGGTTTTGAGAAGAATGAAGAAAGGAGAGGAAGTTTAAATTATGTGGGAAAGAAGAAAGAAAAAGAAAAAGACAAAGGAACCAGAAAACAAAAGGGTGGAGATTTAAAATGGAGAGAGAGAATACTCTGCTCTTAAACAATGTGCTACATACTTTCATGTTTACCATTTTAAGAAAAAGGAAGAGAAAGAAGGAATGAAATAGAGTATGTAAGAGAAGCTACTTTCAAATAAACAACAGAAAAGGCTGGTTTTTATTCTTCCCACTATCTTACTAAAGCTTAAGGCTTTAGTGAGATTTTAAATATAATGTGCATAATATATGGATTATATATATGGAGATGACATTGGTTCAAAGTCCAACTCTACCTGTTTCTAACTGCACTAACCTAAGCACATTTCCTAACTGTGCTTACTTCAGTATCTTCATCTGCATGTGAAGATTGGTAGTATCTCAGAGGTTATTGTGATGATTAAATGTGTTGATTCATTTAAAGTACTGAATACAGCACCTAACACAGAATAAACCATCCTCATTTCCTCATTTATTTAGCAAACTCAGCATGTGCTATGTGCTAGGCATTCTCTGAGTAAGATAGAAATGATGCCTATCCTACTTTCTCTTTAGCTTAAGGTTTTTCATGGAACAAGCATATTTTACCTCATTCATAATCTACACTTGGTTAAGAAATCAATGTTTCTAGGGTAGTACAAAGCTGTCCTCCATGTTATCTTTCAGAAATATCTATTCTTTTTGTTATCTGGGCTTCTTTTATTTAATGCTATTTACTGATAGATAATTGGCCAGTCTTCTGTTTTACAGGCTCCTTGAAGGCAGGGAGTATGACCTCTTCCTTTTTTCCTTTTCCCCCCTCTTTTCCTTTGGAGAACAGTGTGGAGCATGGCCTTTAGAGAGTGGTTTCATGGCAGATCTAGTACCAAGTTTGGTTTTGGCAGGGCTCCCAGGCCTGGAGCAGAAGCACCTGGGCTAGGTGTGGAGTCCAGTCCTTTGGGATTTCTCCCAGTTGTCAACAGGAAGATCCAATCTGGGCTTTAACACATATCTTACATCTTGTCTAATTATGATTATCACTCCCAATTACTTACAGCTGCTGCATATTATTTTCAGTGTTGGCAGTTTGCCCTTGTATTGCTCCAGTTTTTATTTTTAGGCAAAAGCAAATGTAACTGAAATATTTAGTTTTGGTATAATACCAATTACTTGCCTAGGCAATTTCCTTAAATTACTCAAGCTTTAACTAAACTAGCTTTGAGTCATAGTTTGAAGATGCTTGTTACAATCTTAGGTAGAGCTTTTGAAGCTACATAAACTCTACTTCCATAAGAAAAAAAACTGGCCTCAACTTACATTTTACTGAGGAAGCTTATGCCTTAATGGAAAGTGAGTGATTTACACCTAAATTAGATTAGATCATATAAAAGAGAGTGATTAATGCGGATTCAAAATAGAATGCACATTAGTTTACTCAGAAATTATGCACCATTGATTCAATTAAAAAACAGTGTAACTCTGTTTAATTACATACTGTGGAAAAAGTTGGCTTAATAGATATTTTAGTTTTCTCTTCAGCAATATCTACACCTTAAAACCATCAGTATGTGGAGCAGCTATTCAGAAGCTCAGATCATGCCCAGAGTTTTTGTATCATTTAATTCAGCCTAAATGCCAGGTGGAGATTAGGGGACTTGAAGAGTACTAGAATGATATATGCTTTATTACTGGATATACAATGCTTAATCATGGTGCCTGGAAGAATCGGGCAAGTCTCAGCACAGATGACATCATCTCATTACTCCATTTTGTACTATTTCTTGGGCAATCAGATGGCCCAGGCCTCAAGATGGGCTGTGTTGTGTTAAAAATGCAGCACAGACACACCATGTCTTCTTATGTACATTTCACATCTAGGGCACCGTGACGTCCAAGGGAAGGGCTTCGTTTGTGTGGACATTGCATACCGCTGTACTTAGACCCTCAAGATCTTCTTCTTTTCTTTGACTTTGGGGCTGAGGGATGCCTGAGTAGCACAGTTGTCATGTGGTTGGGGCACCAGTGTATATGTGTGCAGACTATTTTACACAGGACTGTTTCCTCAGACACAGAGGTAAGCACAGCATGATCTGCTTTGTGAGCAGCTCTCTGTCTGGTAGAAGAAGGTTTATGAACCCCATATCATAGCTTGCTCTACTCACATATAGGGAGAGAGAGTAAGAATTGTATAAAGGGCTTTGAATTCCTGCCAGTCAGCCTTCATTTGTATGATCTTTGGAAGAAATCAGGCTAACCAGTGCACATTGGTGCACTTCTCTCAAATTAGAAGTCTAAGATTATAGAAAATCTGTATTTAGTACTTATTCTGATATTTTTATTTTTTTATTTCACTTAGTCAAAAAATGAATGCCTATTTTTCATTCCAACATCTTTTACAGATTAAACTTTCACCAACATAAAAACATAAAATGGTCATTTTCACAGAAAGTATCTCCATTTTGTGTTACGAACAATGAGGAGAATGGCTATTCCTTTTTCCTTTACGACTCGTGGAATTTCCCTGTCAGCTTGTTCTTAGCCACTACCAAGTTACGTCTCTGGAAGACCATCATCCTTGAATCCTTTTCTGCTTGCTAAATAGCCATTTCATCCAAGTTCATGCTATACAATCATATTTACTCAATATCAGCTATATTAGGAATATTAAACATATGTTTGTCTCTGTTTTTACCCATATTCAGAAATCTGCCTATTTGTAGATACTTTTATCTGCAAATGGCCAGATAAATCTCTCCAAGACTATTACATCTAATTTGAGCTAAAGTGAGTAAGTATGCAGTCACCCAAATAGAAACAAATTTGCTGCCTTTTTCTGTCCTTCACAGTCTTTGGAAAAGTTTCAAAGCCTGAACTGTTCATTGATATCTTCTAAATGTGTTGGATTTTTTGTTTACTTATTTAGCAAATCAGAACTTATTTACATGAATCAATAGCAGGTCTTCAAAAGGTGTGTTGCCAAAAGGAGTAATTTTGTATAACCCTGACTGGTTCCTTGAACTTGAGCAAAGTGCAGTTATTCAGTCCAGGTGGTTTGCAAATAGGTTTCTATATATTTGTTGTTACAATATGTGTCTATGTGTGTGCAAGTCTATGTGTATATCTTAAAAGTTGGCTTTGTTGTGTGAAATATATATATATATATATATACACACACACACAAACATACAACACAAACAGCCTTGACTTCATAGATTTTAGTTTGGGCCTTTAAGGCATCAGCTAGCTGAAGAAAAGAGGTTTTCACAGAAATAAAAATAGAAACCCAGCTGTGTTCTTAAGGTCACTAATAGTCACTGCCATCAGCTGTATCATCAATGTGACATTGCTAGTGTGGTAAAAAATAGGAGAAGTTGCAAACTGGTAAACATTTTTGCAAGTTGAAGACCTTTTTAACATTGTATGTGTGTGGCTATATGAGTGTGAAATGATTTTCTTCCTAGTGTTTAGAGTTGTAATGATCAAATTGTCTTTCTATTAAGTTTTATTCTTTATCTCTGTTGTTAGGAAAGTTATCATAAACAAGCTTTTTTCCCTGTTATTCTACACCATTTTTCTTTTAGTATTAAGCATCAAGAACTTCAGAAGTGTTATCTCTTCCATTTTTTTTGAATCTCCATTTACCTTCCAATTTTTTTCTTAGCTTTTCAAATGCAATAATGATCAGTGATTATCTGGCCTTGCAGTTCTGATTCACTTAAATTGTTGCACTTATTATACTCCAGGCTGATTTTCAGTTACTCTCAATGCTTTAATCATTTCCATTATATTTTAGCTATTTAAAAAATCCCTAATAAAATCTCAATGACCTTGAATGGAATTCAAGACCCTCTGTAAACTTCTCCAAGGCTGCCTTTCCAGACCTCTCTCTGACTGCCCTCTTGGAGGGTCTGGTCTAGCCCTGGGAGGCAAGAAGACTCTCCATTGTCAGGAATGCCCAGGCATTGGTGTATTCACTCACATTCTGTCTTCTTCTGGGGTGGATTTCTTCACACTACATGTTTCAATGCCTATCTCAAATGCAAACTGCTCACAAAAGTACAATTTATCAGAACTATAAGGATTATCGAGGAGAGTTTAGTGCAACCCTTCCATTTTATAGATGAGGAGATGAGACTGGTGGAGATTGAATGATGTGCTTAAGATAGAGGCTAAAATAAGACTGGAACTCAAGTATGCTGATTTTCTGTGTTTCCATTTCTGTGTAGCCCCCCTAACTCTACCTGTCTCTAGTAGGAATTAATCTACCATTTCCTCTTTTCTCTTATAGCCACTTGCATTTACCTATACTTTATTATTCCCACATTTATCTCTTTTAGTAGAGTCTAAGTTTTGTGAAAACAAAAATCACATTTAATTTAATTTTCTTTCTGTCACTCATAGATTTGACTAAGTGATTGCCATTGCAAAATATTTGTTTCACAGAACTATAGATAAATTGTTTTAATTTCTGCAGTTGAATGAGATTTTACTATAAGGTTCAAGAAAAAGGAAGGCATGCTATAAAGAAGGTAATATCATCAATCAAGAACTCAGGATTTGCAAGCATTGACAAGCATTGTAGAGGGAGATTGGTTTTGTTTTACAGAAAAGAAGAATCTTGTATTATTAGATGTCTGTGCAGACATCATACCAAAAACATAGTTACACACACACACACACAGAACTGTTGAAGAATTGCTCTTGTCTGTGACTTTTATTTGAATGCATTAGTTACGGATGCAGACTGTTTGTAACAAGCACATCATGTACTAGCTTAGCACCTCTAAGCCTCAGCTTTCTGAGGTGAACAAAGGGGATAAGAGTATCTCCCTAACAGTGTTGCTTAGTAAGTGCTTAGCTAGTGTTCATTTAAGTGTTTATTAGATAGCAGCTAAGATGCATTAGTATTTATAGAAGACCCACGTAGGCCCCTACTTTGGCCTAAGAAAAAAATATTCAGTTGCTGGAATGAAGTCCGTGTACCTCAAAATCCTATATTTGAAACAACAACAATCACACCAACAATACGTTCTTTCTAAGACACAGCTCTAAAGATGAAGATCGGAGACCTCATTCATTAAACAAATAATGCTTAGGTACCTAAAAATATTCTGAGTACTTATTGTGCTGCAAATACTGTTCCATGTACTGGGATACAGTGTTCACATAGGATTCTTCTAAGTAGACACAATGCTCTGAGAAAACCATGCCCATTAACCCTGTGGGTTGCAATCCCTGTTTCTTCTTTTTGGAATCACCTTTTACCTCCTCCCAAAGTTACAGCCTCCACATGACATACTTTTACTTCTCCTTAAGGGCCTAATTCAAAGGTTAACATGTGATTACTTACATTCCTCTTTAACCATTGTTTGTTCCCTCCCTTGAGGCCTCACTGCAATTCAAACTCCTCCCTTTTGGTCTTGCTCTCTGACTTGCTTCCTCATCTAGACACTGAGTTCTTAAAGGGAAGGGACCTTGATTTTTTCATCTCTCTTCTTTTTCTTCTTCCCTAGTGGCTAACACAGTGATGTACATGATAATGGTTTAATAAACAGCTGCTTCTTTTACTTCCATGAGATAAATTTGTAAAATATGTTTGTTTCATAGACTTTTGTTGTCTTGCCTTACATCCTCTTACCACCGTTTTACTTTAACAACTGCTATGATGATCTGCTGTGTGCAAGGCAATCAATTCTGAGATATCCTCAACATGGCTCCTCAGAGGGTCCCCAAGAAGATGGGGGCAAGCGACCCACAGCAGAAACCAGCTCAATAATATGTTCTTGGGTTGCCTCTTCCTCCTTCTCTGTGCAACTTGTTCCAATCTCCCAACAGTGTCCCTTAAATTCCTTTCCAAAATAATCACCTAGAAGTGATCCACTCCTTTTGGGAGGACGCAGACAAAGATGACACTCTGAACGAAGCAGATAAGAACAACACATTATAAGCACTGTGTTTGGTGCAACCTCCCGTTCCCACACAGTGCACAGTGCTTTGCATGTAGTAGATGCACATAGTAGATGTCCAATAAATTAATTATTTTGGATAAATTGATTGAGAGTAAACAATTACCCTTTCTCTTCATCTCAGTTCTTTTTGGCTTATGGTAATTCATTTGATTTTATGAGGTCTGTAATAATTATATTGTTAGCAGGCACATACACTTAATAATGTAATAGGGGTCTTAAAATCTTAATTAAATCCGTTATTTTTTTTCCTTGTAGATTTTATCCTGGAAATATTACCCACTGTTTTACACCATCATCATTTTGGTTTCTGCTACACCAGCAACATTGCCTAATGAAATTTCTGTCTCCTCTTGTATTTCTTAAATATTTAAAAGCACTCATGGCTCTTATATTTCTATTATGATTTCAACTATAAAATACTCAATTCCCTACAACCTTGAAATTCTCCTTTTTAAAGCTTCAGCCTGCCTTACAGTTTTGGCCTAAGATGATCCAATTTATAAAATGGAAAGTACAACTACTGTGAAAGAAACAGGACCGTATACACAAAAATTAGATGTTAGGGAAATCTTCCCCAGAGATGGCCTATCAAAGGATAAAAACAAAAAAAGATCAATACATTTGCATAGTGATTCTAGCACTGGACACGTTATGCACTATGGTTAATATTAATTTTTAAGGATGTTTAATAACTTCCTTCCCCCCAAATAGAGATGATATGATGCTCATCTCATCAAGATATGAGATATCACTAGTCAAAATATTGTTTAAAAGAAGTGGAAAGCTTTCAAACCATTACATTAGAAAAACCTTACTTCTGCTTCATTTTTTATACAGATTGCAAATTGGGTCACTTACATTATTGTTTGAAAGAATTTTTGACTATAACTGAAGAAGGGTTCCTGGAACTGCACTAGTAAGTTTTTCAGTCTATCAGCTGATATATCCACAGTTCCTTTGATCACAAATCACGAAGAGAAGCCTTGCCATTTTATAAGACAAAGCCCTTAATTTACTAATAGATGCCATTACTATTTAGCAGTATTCCCAATTATCCTTAAGCAAAGTATGGCTCACCCCTGAACAACACAGGTTTGAACTGCATAGGTCCACTTATACTTGTATACAGGTTTGGTTTTTTTTTAGTAAATACTATAAGTGTATTTTTAAAAATGATTTTCTTAACATTTTTCTTTTGTCTAGCTTACTTTATTATAAAGATACAGTATATCATATAACATATAAAATGTGCTTTAACTGACTGCTCACGTTATTGTAAGAATTAGGAAAACAGTAGAATGTTAGTATTTGGGTTTTGGCAGAGTTGAAAGTTATGCGTGGACTTTTGACCTCATGGGGTATCGGTGCCCCTAACCCCACTGTTGTCCAAGAGTCAGCTTTTTGTTCACTCACACTAAAACATTAATCTTAGACTTAGATAAGTCAGAAGGTCAGTAACTTAGGAATGACTGATTTTTACAAGGGTAATCACATGATTTATTAAACAAATGCTTACTGAGCACCAGCTTTGGGTTAGACATTGTGCTCAGTGCTGAATATACAAAGATGAACAAGGCCTAATCCTTGGCTTTGAGGATCTGTTATAGTCAAGTAGAAACAAAATATACTACTCTAGAAGAAAAGTGATAATTTTTAAATTAAATCATGTATTATTAAAATTCCAGGGTTTAAGGACATATTGAGAAACTCTATTTCCCTTTGTCAAGTATAATCAAATCAGAAATCTAGTTAGAGGAAGGCATTTTAGGGTTAGGCCATTATAAAGCCAGTGGACTGAAGCCTTGAGAAGGAAGAGCTGCACAGAGAATTAAGCCATTTCTCCAGACTCTAAGATTTGTGTCCTTTCCAAAGTACTGCACTGCCCACATTAATTTACTTAGTATCTTGTTTCAGGTTTTTATAACTCTTATAGCTTATTAATATTGAATGAGGCAAACATAATCTTAAAATGTTTTTAAATAAAATATGATCAAAATAATTTTATAATCTAATAAATTATCGAGTGGTTACACATCAATTTAATTATTTATTTAAAACAAAAAAACACACAAAATGAATTTGTTCTATATACATGGTAGAAGTGATAGGTATTTTTTAAAATATCAAATGTTTGAGATAATTTCCAAGATCTATATTCAATGTGTGCTTTTACATCTCTCATAATGTGTTCAACTTGAAGATCATGATACTTCTTGATCAAATAAATAATAGTGGTATCTGAATAATTGTTATATTAGAAATCTAATGTGAATGGTTAATTTATTTATATAAAGAAAAAGAACATTGCCTAGAATCAAAAGAATAGATATCTATAAAATTATGCATATATGTCTAGGCTATGAGTTGATTCTTCAGTTTCTGAAAAGTACACATGAAATCAGAAAATTAGCATTCAGAATATCTCTGCATAAAATGCAATTTTGTTTTGAAAGTGAAGAACCAGCTTTCATTTATTATTCAGGCTTGAGGTCAAGACTTGAAAACTTGAAAAATGGAAAAGGAATTAAGGGAACCATAGATCCCTAGAGAGCAAAGTCTACTTTAAGAACAGTAAATTTGTCAATTTGGTTTTATTGCATTATCAGTTCTTACCTTTCTGGTACACCAATTTCCAAGTAAGTCATTGGTAATGAAATAAAAAAGCCACATTTATATATGTGTACTCTAATATACATTTCTTGTTTAATAATAAATTTAATTATAATCACAATTAATAAGAAAATTTAATATCATTCTAATGGCTAAAAAGACTTTCTAAAGTTCTGTGTAATTTTATGTGCAAGATTTGAGGAAAGTAACTATGAAAACATTTCCTTTCTTATTTATTCTTAGAGACATGTCTTAATTATAAAAAGGTTTGGGCTTTGTAACTGATTTTGGTTGTACTTTTTTTAAATATTAAAATTAGAAAAAAAAGATGATTATTTTGTCCCTTCAACAAAAATGGAAAAGATATTAAATGTTATTATCATATTATTATACTTCTTTTTTTCCCTGAGGAAATGAGATATAAAAAGGTTACTATGGGACTTCTGGTTAAGATAGAGGCATAGGTAAACACACCTGGGCCTCCAAGCACACTATAGCAAAAAATACAACTGCATGACAAAACAAATATCACCCAGAATTGTCAGAAAACTGAGCTGTGTGGAAGTCCAGCCACCAGGGATCTAAAGAAGCCATATCCATCCAGATAGGTAGTAGGGGCAGAGATGCAGATAGGTATGGACTGGTGTGGAGAGTTGTGGAGACAGGAACAAGCAGTCTCACATCCATGTGTGGTGAGTAAAAAAAGTGGGAGGGGTACTTTGGGAGTCAGGGATCCCAGCTCCAGTCCAGACCACCCAACCCAAAGTTCCAATGCCAGGAAGATAAATCCCCATAACTTCTGGCTGTAAAATCCAGTGGAGGGTTGAGTCTGTGGAAGAAACTGAAGGATTCTCAATAGACCCCTCTTAAAGGGCCTGCAATGGACTTGGGACTGATGCAGATCCACTGGCTCTGGGATTCAGCACCAGGGCAACAGCTGGAAGGGCATCAGTGGTATATGGGGAGAAAGTGAGGTACGAGTGCCTGGAGATAGTTTCCTCCCAGGCAAAACTTTAGGAACCAGGCAGCAGCATTGTCTTCTCTGAATCCCTCCCTCCCACACAGCAACAGAGTGGTGATACAGGTTGCCCTACTCTGGCAGTTACCTAAGGCTCTGCCACATACAATTTAACAGGTGCACTTTTCTATAATAGGCCATACTACTAAGACAGGGAGTCAAAGCGGTTCTGCCTAATACACAGAAGCACACAAGGAGGCTGCCAAAATAAGGAAACAAAGAAATGTGGTCCAGATAAAAGAACAGAACAAAACTCCAGAAAAAAAGTTAAACAAAAGGGAGATATGCAATCTATTAGATGCACAGTTCAAAACACTGGTTATCAGTATGCTCCAGGAACTCATTGGGTACTTCAACAGCATAAAAAAGACCCAGGTGGAAAAGAAGGATGTGTTAAGCAAAATAAAGAAAAATCTACAGGGAACCAATAGTGGAGGGGATGAAGCTGAGAATGAAATCAATGATTTGGAACACAGGGAAGGAAAAAGCATTCAATCAGAACAGCAGGGGAAAAAAAGAATTCAAAAAAATGAGGGCAGGCTTAGGAATCTCCAGACATTTTTAAACATACCAACATTTAAATCTTAGGAGTGCCAGAAGGAGAAGAGGAAGAACAAGAAATTGAAAACTTATTTGAAAAAATAATGAAAGAAAACTTCCTTAATTTAGTGAAGGAAATAGACATACAAGTCCAGGAAACACAGAGAGTCCCAAACAAGATGGACCCAAAGAGGACCATACCAAGACACATCATAATTACAATGCCAAAGGTTAAAGATAAAGAGAAAATCTTAAAAGCAGCAAGAGAAAAGCAGACAGTTACTTATAAAGGAGTAAGACTATCAGCTGATTTCTCAAAAGAAAATTTGCAGGCCAGAAGGGACTGGCAAGAATGATTCAAAGTGATGAAAAGCAAGAACCTACAACCTAGATTACTCTACCTAGCAAAGCTAGCATTTAGAATGGAAGGACAGATGAAGTACTTTCCAGACAAGGTAAAACTAAAGGAGTTCATCATCACCAAGTCATTATTATATAAAATGCTAAAGGGGATTATATAAGAAAAAGAAGAAGATCAAAATGATGAACATTAAAACAGCAATAAATTCACAACTATCCATAATAAACCCAAATAACAAACTAAGCAAACAAGCAGAACAGGAACAACATCATAGATATGGAGATCATTTGGAGGGCTATCAGTTGGGAGTGGGAAGGAGGAAAACTGGGGGAAAGGTGCAGGGATAAAGAAGCACAAATTGGTAGGTATAAAATAGAGAGGGGCATATTAAGAATAGTGTAGGAAATGGAGAAGCCAAAGAACTTATATGCATGATCCATGGACATCAACTGGCATGGGGGGAATTGGTGGAGGGAATGGAGTTACTGGGTGGAGGGAGCCAAAGGGGAAAAATTGAGACAACTGTAATAGCACAGATAATAAAATATATTTAAAAGGGAAAAGGTTATAATAAGCACTGTGCATGTTTCTACTAATCTTACCAGAATTCCCTTCTATGTTAAACTAATTCTTGTCTATCTTATTTAAAATATTCTGATATTCTTCACATATGAACAAGATGATTCATTGTTTAAGCATTATGGCAGATACCACATTATAAAAAATAATAGAGCAGCTTTATCCACTTGTTTGAATTAGGAACAAGAAACCCACCATAGTAAATGTAGAATTTTTCATTAAGCAGCATTCCTGTTTATTACAGAGCAACAATAACATTTTTTTAAAGATCTCAATTTAACATTGAAAACAAATCCCAATTCCCCAACTCTTTGATGCAGCTGGCTGCACTGTGCATAATGTCTACTATACAATGGCAATGTCTATTGTTACAGAACTGGCTTATTTGTGTATTGAAAGCTTCATTCAAATCTCTATTGTTCAGAATGTTCAATGAAATGCACAAAATGACTAGTTCAGTATTCCCCAATTTGTCATAATGCTTATTGGGTGAGGTTTTTTTCTTTAAGCTAGCCATATTGTCATTTTTGTTCCATAAGGAACACAGTGATGATTCCTGTGAAATCTCACAGTCCAATGCAAGAGGTAGGGTCCTAGGTTAAGCTCAAAGTCACTTACAGGACTATAAAAACTACCTCAGACCAGATCTGGACTTACTAGCTCCAGAAAAATAATGCACAGAGAGCCTTAGTTTGTTGTTTGCTGACAATGAAATAAAACAAAATGTAATGTGGATATTTTATGAAAAGGATTTTTAAGTGAAAGGGATTGGCTGAGAAGAAGCAAAGTGACTGTCAAAGAAATCTTAAGTCAGTAAATATAATTTGATCTCCACATCACTGAATTATGAAAACAGATTCAAAAAGCTATTCTGTAAAAAGAGAAAACCACAAAATCCTGGATACAAAATGCAATGCTAATATTTCTTAGGTGTCAATTAAAGGCATATTTAATTGCCTGCTGTTTATTTGAAGAGATTAACTTTTCATCACTTCATCGGCAGGTAGATCAGAGGTGCTTTTCCACCTGGTAAGACATAATGCAAGAAAAAAACTAGACTTTTCTAGTTGACATAGGTAACTTATTCTTTTAATTCCAGAGGAGATGCATTTCCAGAGTTAAATACAAAGTGGAATAACAATGTTATTATATTTATTAAACATTTGGGAGAGGATGAAAAGGACTGCCCAGAGTGTTTTTTAAGTCTTGATTTAATTCTTTGATCACATTCTCCCCTCTATTTTTGCATAGTCCACTGTTTTTAGAAATTTTTTACTATAAAGAATTAAGATTTTAAGCAAAATACCGTAACCATAGTACTGTGAACCTTGATTTTTCTGCCTTTAGGATGGGTTATTAATAACCATAGGTTACTATGAGCATTGGAGGAGGTAATATATGTGACTATACTTTGTAGTGTATAAATCAGTTTATAAAAGCAATCTGGTCCCAGGTCATAATTTTCAGGTGCTGAGAGTAGGATCTTTAAGGAAAAAAATGTCCCTTTTAAATTTGTTGTCATTTTTTAAACAAATGGTACTCTTCAGGTGATCAATTTACAAGGCCATAAGGTGAACTGTAACGACCATCAAGTTTTTTTTACCTAAAGGCTCAGTTTTATCTGTTAGTAACTGGTGTGAAGAGGTATCTGACTTCTGAAAGTGTCTTTTATATTGTTTACTTGTTCATGCATTTGTGGATTCATTTAGGAAATATCTATTTAGTATCTGCTCTGCATAGAATTGTTTGGGCATGAGAGGTAAACACTATCTCCCAACATTCCCATTCCCTGGTTGATGAAACAAACACTATTCAAGGTACTGCTGTGAAAAGATTTTACAAATGTAATTAAAGTCCCAAGTCAGCTGATTTTAAAATATAGGATGATCCAGGGCCTGTTTTAATATCGTGAGCCCCTTTAAAAGTAGGCAGTTTTCTCTGCTGGTGGCAGAAGAGGAAGTCAGAGACTAAAACCCAGAGGGAGATTCACTGTGCTGTTGCTGGCTTGAGGACAGAGAGGCCCTGATGTTCAGGAATGCAAAGGACCTTTAGAAGCGGAGGGCAGCCTCAGTCTCACAGCTAGAAAGGAAATGAGGACGTGGGTCCCATAACCAAAAGGAACTGGGGCCTGACAATAATCTGAATGAACTTGCAAATGGATTCTTTCCTGAAGCCTGTGGATACCTTGCAAAGTTATGCATAGAGAACCCAGTTGAGTCATATTGTACTTTAGACCTACAGAACTGAGAGCCTATAAATTTGTATTGTTTTTAACAACTACATCCATGGTAATTATTTCCTAGCCATAGAAAACCAATGCAACCAATAATTGGTCTCCTTTCATACTGGGACACTTCACACAAACTGTTGAAAGCAATGCAAGGGTTAACGAAACGAAAGTTAGAAATAGAAAAAGACTGTCATGGTGGAATGACTGAGCATAAAAGCATATGAGCAGCACATATAATATGATAAGTGTTCTCAGTTCCAAGAAACGCGTTTCAGAGTGGGCTGGACTGTTTTGAGTTCTTCCCAACCAGGGTGGGGGGTATAAGCCATGGGAATGTTAAGCAGGGAAGAATTTCTCTTATTACTTCAAATAAATCTCCCTTCCAAACTATTGGTCTATCTTTAATTCAAGTTTTTATTTAGATGACATATAATCCTATGCTATACCTATTGTCTGTGTTTTCTACAAAACTTTCCTCAGTTTTGTGAACAATAAAAACAAAGGTTCCAATCTGAGACTCCAGAGGTCAGCACTATTGTTCCATTGAGTTGAAAGGAAATTGTTATAAATAATCCTGAGCCACTTATAATTTCAAGATTACTCCACTTCCACACTAAGCTCTGAATGAGATAGTATCTACGTTCATGTAATCTATACCCAGAGTACTGGGAGAAAGCCTGACCAGAACCTGTGTACGCATTTCACTCACACCTTTTAAATGTAAAATGCCTGCAACTGAATAGTTATCAATGAATAACTAATCCTAGTAAGCACATAACCATGTCATTTTCTAACTCCTTTATGGTCAAATAATAAATAGAGATTCTACAGAAAATAAGCCTCATGGCAAATTTGGACAAATAGAATTTAGACACAGTGACAGAAAGCTTAGTCAAGCATAATGCTAACAAAACATAAAGCAAAAATCAGTACAAAAAACATCAAACAGTCTCCAGAGGCTCATGATTGCATAAGTGGGTCTGCCTCCGGAGTCCTTTGGTTTAGAGTGGCGCCCTCTTTTCTCTAGCAATCACAGTCTTACAGCTAAACAATATTTAGAGTATGACACTCATTATTTACAGTAGCTACTGAAGCTGCAAGAAAGAATGAATGAGTGAATGAATGAGTGAATGAATAAATAAAAGAGAGTAAAACTCTGGGCTCATCTTATTTTCCCAAGGTGACGATCTAATTGTGTTTCCACTGGGAAAAAGGCACATACACACTCCTCTGAAAAAAATACTTTGTAATATACAAAAAGCAAAGCTGACATTTTTCACTTGTGCAATTTCTCCATTTAAGCTGCTTTTTGTTACTTATCAGGCATGAATAGAAGAATGGATGGAATGAACAAAGCATGGATTTTTGTTCCTGACATGTAAAGTTACAGCAAATAAATTGCACAGAGAAAAGAATACATAAAGAAACAGCCTAAATCTTTTTATGTAGATGAGGTGAAAAGCAGTCTCCTTTTGAATTGCTTCTTTAGGTTATAATAGCAATTTATGTTAAAAGTCACTATGACAAATCAGCCCATAATTTATTTTAAGAAGTCAAACTAGCAAGATCAAGTGTACTGTAGGTGGTATTTTATCTTATCATATTAAAACAGTCTTCCCAAATGTAAAAGATAATCTCAACTGCAGTGTTCTGTAAGCAAGCAGAAAATTATGTAAATCTGATTTCCTTACTGTGCGTTTGCTATCTCTTTAAAGCTTACTAAATCATATCCAGATTTGTAAACACAAAAGCACTGGATCCAAGATACATTTGCTTTTCAAACACTCAGAATGAAAAAAAAGCTATTTTTGCAGGGTGTAATTGAAATTTTCCTATCTGTTTTCAAAAGCTAACAAATCAATGGTTGTGTGAAATTAAAACAAAAACTACCAAACATCACCTCTTTACTTATTATGAGCTTAATTGCTTCCTCATAATGGAGTGTGACAATGTGATTGCAATAAAAATAGCACCTGCTTTGAAAATCACATATCAAAGAAATGCCAGTGAGGAGCAGGGAGCCTACCTGGCAGCCATGTTGAAGTTATTCTTCTGTTTCGTAGTTTGCACTAATCCTCACCCCATCTTCTCTTGGCCTATTTAGGTTGATTGTCTGAATAACTAGTGTCTACTTGGTAAACTGACCTAAAAATATCTATACCTGTATGCCCAAGCTTTTCAACTTCAAGCGCATGGAAGCACATGCAAGTAGCTGGGTATTTGTCTGAGCCCAAACTCGGAATGTCTTCCTCATAGACACACAAGCCCCTGCCTGGCCCAGACTACAGTGCGCCTTGTCTATGCCAGGGAAGACAAACCCTTGTGAGTGAGACTGCACAAGGATCTCAGGTCAATAATCATGCCAATAGGATGAACTCTCCTCATTTTTCCTTTGTTCTGAAAAAGAAAATCTTTTGATATTAAGGTTAATTAGTTAAGTTCATTCCTAATATGGATTTACATTTATTTCTGTTAAGATAGCTTAATCTTTTTGTAAATATTTATCTACTCTACAATATTTATCTACTCATATGTTCTTTCACCAATAATTTCTTATTTTGTGCTTAGAGTAAGAGAGGAAATGCTGCCCTGGCTGATGTGGCTTCATGGATTAAGTGTGGGGCTATGAATCAAAGAGTCGCCAGTTCGATTCCCAGTCAGGGCAAATGCCTGGATTGCAGGTCAGGTCCCCAGTGGGGGTGTGTGAGAGGCAAGAACACATTAATGTTTCTCCCCCTCTCTTTCTCCTTCCCTTCCCCTCTCTCTCAAAGTAAATAAATAAAATCTTTGAAAAAGAGAGAGAAATGCTTTACTTATTCTATGAAGAGTTGACCAAGGGAAATAAATGAATAGGTTAGAAAATACTTAAACTACTAGCTATGTTTTAGTTAATAGAAATGTATATATTTCATGTACCTTTTAAAAATGAGAATTCTAAAAAACAAACTTTACTTCTAGATCCTGGCATATAATAGTGTGACTGTTTGTTGAATAAACGAGTTGTATTCAATAAATTCAGTAAGCAATGAAATATATATTTTAGTTCTATATTAAGGAATTGTGTCAATTATAAAATAGGTCAATAATCCACTCTAACTGCCTAGACTTTTAAATGGCAGACCAACACAATGACATGAAGAGAGTGACACTGCACTTTAAAATAGTATGAGCCACGCAAAAAGAACACCCAACAAAAAGTGTAGGAAAAGCAATAAAGAGAGATGTTCTCAGAAGGGACTATGCAGTCGTCTATAAGAATACACAGATTGACAACACACACACACCCTCCTCATACATGTGACTGGTACGGAGATACACATAGACACAACAAAAGGGCAAAGGAAGACTGAGAATTATAATTATGGGTCGTGGGGGTGGCTGCAGCATATGTGTTTTTGGATAATGCTCCAAAAGACTTCTAGTGTCCTCTTGCATTTTCACAGCAGAAAATACGAATGGCAATGCCAGCTCTTGGTGCTTGCCCTTCTGGTGAGATGACATTAAGCTGAGGTTCATGTTTAGCCTTTTGGCTAAATGTTTTCACACCTGCTGTAAAGGCAGTCTGTGTTAAGTAGCATCCTAAATAGCACACGTATAGTAAGCAAACCAGAGCTGCACAAAAATAAAAATGACTTGTCTTTGTACTTATAAGACAGCTATAGTGTTAAGGCACTGAATATAAGCCCTACTAATTTAGAATGCTGGGGACATAATGTCAGTGAAATATGGAGCTAAGAGAAAAAAAACAATTTGCATGTTTGGGAACCTCTGGGACCTAAAACAAAGTAAGGATAGCTGATTCTTACATTGACCTACTATGTTTAAATATTGTTCCCCCCAAATTTGCATTTATAATTTATCTCTTACAAAAGTTTATTATTTTTCCCATTTTAAAGATGAGGTACACTGATACCTGTAATGCTGGAGAATTTTAACCCAGTGTATGTGGTTTCGAGGTCTTTGCTTTAACCACTTTATTACGCTACCCTGCAGAGATAAGCAAAAAATGTAAAGATAGAAAAAATAGAATAAGATCTATCATTAAAAGAAAACAAACAAGCAAAACTACCTTTGGAGATTTCCAAATAAAGAAAAAGCAAAGGGCCCTTTAAAAATCTTTAGCACCTACAGCCTAGGTGATAAAGCCTTTTTAAGACTTCTCTTTTATAATAAACCAGTATGACTGGAGTAAGGAGAAACCTTGGCATAATCAACATATAATTTTTTGGTCTTATGATTAAGAAGTAACATCTGGGTAATTTCAGGATATTTTTTATAAACCACATTGACTAGAACTGCTGACACTGGCAAGCATAGCCATGTTATTTTCAATGAACTTCCATTCAGTGAACAATCTATTTCTAAAGAAGGAACTAACTACCACCCAGTATTTAAATGAATTGTTCTACAAGTCAGGAATATACATCGCTCTGTACCACAGCAGTTTTTATTTTTAAGGTAAAATGAATACAAAAAAAATCTGAAAGACTAAGCAAGTCTAAACTGCATTTCATTTTTAATTCAACTGCTCAGTGGATTGCATAATAAAATCCTTACTGATGAAAAACTGGCTGAGTAAAACTTCCTTTTGTTAATAAGCCTGAGCCAAATCACCCAGAGCCAGTGGCCTCTGAGGAAGTCTGAACAGAAAGCCGTCCATCGGAGGCTTTCTCCATCTGTTAAGTCCACTGTACAGTGCATGCCATTTTGTTCTCGCCCTGGGAGCTCGCAGGCCTGTCCTGGACCTGTCCCTACCTCATTATTCTGCAGCCAGACAAATGGCGGCAATTATAACTTCACGGTAGGGATGACATACTATGGTATGGTTGAGAAAGCCCTTCCATTAAAAACAAACAAACAAACACACTTCTTTGTGATACTTAAAACTTTCCCCAAGTAGTCTTCAGATAGAAATTTTGTGTTTGCTTTCAGGTCAGTGATTCTGCAAGAGAAATATTTAAGAGAGATATTTTGTTTTAATGTGAAAAATACATCTTGTGAGCTACCTGTGCTGATTTATGAAGGATTCACCGGTGTGTGTATGTGTGTGTATGCGTGTGGTGTCTTTCTTCTCAGAATGCCAACTGCCTGGTAGGGCAGGTAAAGCAAATGCCCAAGAAAATGTTACAAAAGTGCCAAGTCCCACCTACCTACCATTGCTGGGCCACTATTCATGGTCTTGTGCTACAGCATCAAAAGGGGAAAATGTCCCTTTAAACTACTTGGGCAACTCACCTCTGATTTTTGTTTTTTTGGCACCTTTGGCAAACTTTGGCCATTAGTTGGAAGATACCTTTTCTCTCTGTTAGATAATAGAAAGATACCTATTAGTTCTTTGGTTTCCTTTGGACCTCAGTTGCTTTCTTGGTCTGACCTTGTCTCCTGGGCTTTGCTCTAACACACCCTTTATCTGCATCTCTTTACTGTTTTGTCTTGAGGCTCAATTAGGTAACTGGGAGTTATAATGTGCCCTTTCTTCTCTTTTTACTTAAAGTTTTATGTTTTTAAAAATGAAATTAAATATTTTATAGTTAAAGCAATCTTACTATATTTTCTTTCACTCTAAAACTCTTAGAATATTCAGATGTGCCAAAACCCTTATAGCACAGAATTGCTTATACAACACTTAAACTTTAGGTTGTTAACACCAAAAGTGTATAATTCATACATATTACTAAATTTTCAGAATTTGTATGTCTTATAGCTTTTTTATAGCTGTGACTCTCCACGTAAGAATAAAGCTGGAGCGATTATTTTTGTTTTCAGGCAATAAACACATATTCCTTGGCATTGTTTAGATTTATTCAAAACTGACAAACGCTGACTTAAAGTAAAAGTACCTAGAAATATGATGCAGCTATAAATCATGAATTCAGTATTTACTATTAAAATACACAAAAAGTACAGTTTAGATAAAGTAAAAAATGGTTATAAGCTTCCAGTTTTTCTAGTAACACATGCAATAATAAAAGGAGAAGCAATGAATGATGCCTATGCAGCACCCTACTGAAGAATGTGAATGACCAAGCCTCCTCATTGCTTCCAGTATTTCATCCACTGACTGTTAAAACGTCCGCTCTGAAATGAGGTTTACAGTCAGCTTGTCTGATTGGAAAATTCTCTTATCTTTTGACTCGTTCAATGTCTTGTTCAGGTTAAAATCAGATCAGGAATCCCTTTTACTTAACTGCATTCATCTAGGATTTCACATATATTATACAATATCAGAAATAATTTTAGGACAAAAAGCTAACTTTTAGCCCTAAAAGCAGAGTTAATCATTATGATTTATATTCAGAAAAAAAAATGTCCTATAGAAATTCCACGCTTCTATATTGGAGATTTTATATCTGAAGGGAAAAGGATCATTATTTTTTTTCTTTCATTTCTTTACCATTCATCCAATTAGTTGTCCATACATTCATTGAACAGAAATTTATTAAACACCTACTATTATCCAGGTACTACATATGCACTAGAGATACAGCAGGAAATGAACAAGTTTTTGTAATCAGGGAACTTATGTTTAGACATGGAAAGGAACAAAAATCAATTAATCCATCATTAGGTGGTGATATGTTAAGAAAATATAGTGTAAGGGAATAGAAACTGAATGGAAGGGTCAGGTGCTGTTTTATGTATGGTCAGAAACTTGGAGACTTGACTAGAGATTTGAATAAAGTAAAAACATGAGCCATAAAAATATTTGAAACACAATTGTATTAAGCAGAGGGATGGGTTAACATTAAGGCCACAAGACAGGAGCAGGCTTGGTGTGTTTAAAAACAAAAATATGTGCAATACCCAGTCATCTGCAAATAAAGACAGTTTTACTTCTTCCTTTCCAGTTAGGATGGTTTTTATTTCTTTTTCTTGTCTGATTGCTATGGCTAGAACTTCCAGTACTATGTTGAACAGGAGAAGTGAAAGTAGATGTCCCAACTCGTTATTTATCTTAAGGGGAACACTTGTAGGTTTTGACTGTTGAATATGATGCTGGCAGTGAGTTTGTTGTATACTGTCCTTATTATGTTTAGGTATGTTCCCTCTATTCCCACATTGCTAAGAATTTTTATCATAAATGGTAGCTGGATTTTATCAAATGCTTTTTCTACATCTAATGATAGGATCATGTGGTTTTTATTCTTTATTTTGTTTATGTGGTGTATCACATTTATTGATTTGTGAATGTTGTACTACCTTGCATTTCTGGAATAAATCCCACTTGATAATGGTGTATGATCTTTTTGATGTATTGATATATTTCATCTGCTAATATTTTGTTGAGTATTTTAGCATTTATATTCATCAGGGATATTGGTCTTAATTTTCTTTTTGGTGGAATTTTATTCTAATTTTGAAATTAGGATAATACTAGAGTGGTAAAATGAGCTTAGGAGTCTTCTCTCCTCTTGAATTTCTTGAAATAGTTTGAGAATGAACCCTAAAGATTCCACAAAGAAACTACTAGAACTGATGAATAAATTTAGTAAAGTAGCAGGATATAAAATTAATATCCAGAAATCAGTTGCATTTTTATATGCCAATAATGAACTATAGAAGAGGAAATTAAGAAAAGAATCCCATTCACAATTACTTCAAAAAGAATAAAATACCTAGGAAACATCTAACCAAGGATTTAAAATATTCGTACTTGGAAACTGATAAGACACAGAAGAAAAATTTGAAGAAGGTACAAATAAGTGGAAGCACAGACCGTGCTCATGGATAGGAAGAATTAACATCATTATTATGTCCATTCTCCCCAAAGCAGTCCATAGATTCAATGCAATTCCTATCAAAATTTCAATGACATATGTCACAGCAATGGAAAAAATATTTCAAAATTTTATATGGAACCACAAAAGACCCTGAATAACAATAGCAATCTTGAGAAAGAAGAACAAAGTTGGAGGAATCATGCTTCCTAATATCAAAGTATACTATAAGGCCATAGTAACCAAAAGAGCATAGAACTGGCATAAAACTATGATCCACATAAATCAATGGAATAGAATAAAGAGCCCAGAAATAAACCTACACCTTTATAATTAATTAATATTTGACAGATAAAGCAAGCACATACAATGGGCTAAAAATAATTTATTCAATAAATGATGTTGGGAATAGCAAACTGATACATGCAGAAAAGTGAAACTAGACCACTTTCTTATGCCACACAAAAGAATATTTTCAAAATGGATTAGAGACTTTAATGTTAGACCCACAACCATAAAAATCCAAGAAGAAAACATGGCCAGTAAAATCTTGGACATTAAATTATAAAGTACTTCTGGTCAAGATGGTGGCATAGGTAAACATCACTTGACAACTTGTATAACCACATCAAAATTACAACTAAATTATAGAACAACCATCACTCAGAACCATCAGAAATTGTATTGAATAGAAGCCTGACAACTACAGTATTAAAGAAACCACATCCATCCAGACTGCTAGGAAGGGAGGAGACATAGAATAGGTTGGTCCCACATCCATGTGTGGTGAATAAAAATTCAGGAGTGATACCTTGGGAGTAAGGAGTCCCAGCCCAACACCAGGTCCCCTAGCCCAGGGTTCCAGTACAAGGAAGATAAGTCTCTCTAATTGCTGGCTGCAAAACCTGTGGGTATTGAGTCAGTAGAAGAATCTTCTGGTATACCAAACAGTTCCCCTTAAAGAACCCACACACAGACTTACTCAGATTTACTCCCTCTGAGAATTAGCATTAAAGTAACAGCTTGAAATATACCAGTGGCATATAGGGAGGAAGTGAAGTGTCTGGCATTGAAGTGTCACACCTTGAGTACCCAGTTTGGGTGATAGGGGAGGCTGTACCACTGGACTCCACAGGATACATAGTACATTAGGCCATACTACCAAGACAGGAGTGACAAGACAAGGAGGACATACAGATGGCCAATAGACATATAAAAAAGGTTTTCAACATCACTAACCATCAAAGAAATGCAAAATAAAACTATGGTGAGATATCATGTCACACCTGTAGGAATGGCTATCATCAATAAATCCACAAACAACAAGCATTGGCGAGGATGTGGAGAAAGGGGAACCCTTTTGTACTGTTGGTGGGAATGCAGATTGGTGCAGCCACTTTGCAAATCAATATGGAGATACCTCAAAAATTTAAAAAGGAAACTGCCTTTTGACCCAGTGATTCCACTTCTGGGAATTTATGTGAAGAAACCCAAAACACTAATTTGATAAACATAAGCACCACTAAGTTCATTGCAGCATTGTTTATAATCACCAAAATATGGAAGCAGCTCAAGTGTCCATAAATAGATGAGTAGATAAAACAATTATGGGACATTTACACAATGGAACACTACTTGGCCATTAAAAAGAAGAAAATTTTATCATTTGCAACAGTATGGATGGACCTGGAGAACATTATGCTAAGTGAAATAAGCCAGTTAGAGAAAGACAAATCCCATATGATCTCACTCATATGTGGAATGTAATGAACAAACTGAACTAAAAAGCAAAATAGAGACAGACTCACAGATAGAGATCAGGCTGACAGTTATGCAGGGGGAACTTAAAGGGTGAAGGGATTGAGCAAAAAAGGAAAAAAGAACTTGTGGATATGACAACAGTGTGGTAATTGGGGGAAGGGAGGTATAGTGGGGATAAATGGTAATGGAAAAAATACAATAAAAATAATAAAAACAGGATTGGGTAAAAACTTCAAAAAATAAAATAAAACAAAAACAGAAATGAAATGAAAATAGCTGGAACATAGTAGGAGAGAACAATGAGACTGATTTGTGAGAGATGAGGTGATAGAATCATACAGGCTACAGTGAAGACTTTGGATTTTACTTTCAGTGAGACAGGAAGCTATTGAATGGTTTTGGGCAGAGGAGTGACAAATTTTAAATATATCACTTGGGCTATTTTTGTTAAAGAGTAAATTAAGCTGAAGCAATGTGGAAAGCTGGGGAGAAATTTTAGGAGTCCAGAAGCATAGTCCAAGTAATACATATGTTTTAGCAATTCCTTTTAAGGAGTCTTTAAAGTAGATGCCAATCACTCTGCTCCACACTGACTGTAACTTTCCTGGAGCTGTGAGACAGAGAGCTTGTCCTTCTCTACAAGCTTAAAGTTTTCTTGTTACTGAAAATAAACATGGTTGTTCTCTAGATTTCAAAATAACTTCATAAGCAAATAGAAATGACTAAAAATATATTTGACTAAAAATGTATTTTTAAATATGAAATATAAAAATGTATTTTTAAATGTAAAAATGTAAAATGTATTTTAGTCAAATATATTTTTAAAAATTTAAATTATATTGAGGTTGTTGAGTCACTAGTGAGCTAATAAGCTAGAAATAAGTCTTGTTCAAAGTATATTTTTATACACTATCAACTATATGTTCATTTTTAGAGTTTTAAATATAAGCTTTAATAGTAATCCTACAAACATTGTAAGTATGTGACATTATAAATATATGGCTCATAAAACATAATATTTTTAACAATATGAAATACATTTATCTACATAAAGATAATTAGTAAACCTTCATTAGTAATGATTTAATAATCATTAGTAATGATTTAGTAAATCATTACTAAACCCTATGATTCCATTTATATGAAATTTTGAGAATACTCAAATATATAAAGACAGAAAGATTTGTCCTTACTTAGGGCTGAGAAAGATGGGAAGTTTGGGGTGGTGATCACTAGAGGGTACAAGGTTTCTTTTATAGGTGATAAAATGTTCTGAAATTGATTGTGACTATGGTTTCACAACTCTGAAGAGACTACAAACCATTGAATTGTATGGTTTATATGGGTGAATTGTATGGTATGTAAATTATATCTCAATAAAGCTGTTACTCCCCAGATGATGATGAAACTGATGGATGAAGCCTTACACATAGAAAATTTACACAAAGTTTTTAGAGCTCTAATGCATCAGCGAATCAAGAAATTAAAGTGCATCTATGTTAAATTTTTTATGAGAGTGTTTACAAACTTTTTGTCCACTTTGCATTTATGAATGGTTATATTTGTATATGTATTTTATATTTTCTATTTGGGAAAATTGGGGAGAGGAGAAGTCAGGTTGAGCAAGAACTCAAAGAGAAAAAGTATGTTAATCATAATTGACTATCATTTATCATTAATTAACAGCTCCATAGAAATTAAGTGCCTGAATTTGTGTTTGTCTAATAACTGTCTAGATTTGTTTGAAGTATCCTTTGTGCTTACGGTAAATTTCAGGCCAGGAGTGTTCATTGGGTCAGGCATCAACAAAAAGAAGTATGCCTTTCTTTAAGTCAAAGAAGGGGATTTATAGTGAACATGTTCTTCCTAAAGCAATGCTGCTTCCAGAGGCTTCTTAAAAATTTTCATCATTAGCAATATTTTTTATCTGGAGACACTTTCTCACAGGGTCCACAAGCCCTAATGAACATGAACCTTACATCTATTTCTATTAGCAATAGCTGCCAATAGAATGTCTGTTCAAACCAGCTACCTCCCAAATTACAATGCTCATTGAGAGTTTCTGTTGTGATGAGATCAATCCATGTAAACTGTTTGAATAGATTTGAGGATGCATAATTACAACTTATGAGCCCTTAGTCAAAGATTGCTGAGGCTGGTGGTGTGCAAATGACAAAATAACAGGTGATCTTATATCTGGGTTGTGCTTGAATTTTGCACTAAGAATTAAAGAATCATATGCAGAGGTATTTAGGACAGCTTCTTATAAAAATATTTATCTGTATTTTTATCCAGCTATTTTGCTATTATAAAGCATTTCTATCAGATTATAATGATACTGCTAATGTGATGAATCTGAGTACTTTATTTTCTGTCATGCTGAAAAATACTTTGCATAATAATAAACTATCCAAACAAACATAGTTACCTTCTTGTCCCACTGAAAAGAGGGATGAAGAACCACTTTCAGGGAAATTAGAAAAGATTTTTTTCTCTTATTATTATTATTATTGTTGTTTTTCTTAGGTTGAGAAAGTACCTAGGAACAATAGAATTTTGCACTAGTTTGGAGCACTACACAAAGGGTGGTGTGCTGTGATAAACTGGTCTCATTCCAAGCTCATAATTCTGGCTGTCAAAGGAACCTAGACGTCTCACACAGAATATCACAAGTTAAATGGGGCCAGACACTCTTGAGAGAGCAGCTGGCCCTATTTGGTGTTATTATGGACAGAACTTGAATGTGCTGTTCTGAAAGATTGGCAAGTGTCCCTAGACAGTGACAGATCAGTGGAAACCTGCCCAGTCTTGGTAGCTCATGGGAAGTGCAGGTTCCATGGGTCAGAAAGAGAAGAGGTGCTTGCTTATATGTCTAGCTGCATTGTATTTCTTTTTGTCTTGCACTGATTAGCAAACAGATAGCTGTCCACCTACAGATTTTTCCAAATGAACAAATCCCCAAATCCCATTTTCTTTCATCTTTACTCCTGATTTCTTTTTCTATCACTGTTCTTATTCTTCTCCAAACTACCCTAATTAATTATGTCTTTCAAGTGCTATACAGCAAATCTTTACTTAATTTGTTGAGGTTCTTAGAACTGCAACTTTAATCAAAACAATGCATAAGGAAGCCAATTTTCCAATAAGCTAACTGATATAAACAAGAGTCAAGTTCCTATTGCATATTTCTGGTCACAGATACATCACCAAACTCTTAATAAAGACTCAAAACACTTCTAATATAAAACATTGAAATAAATGTGAGCTATTTAAACATTTGAGATCATTACAAACAAGAGAATTCTTTCTCAACTTGCTTATTCCAGTTCAGGGGTGTGGTTGGCCAGAGACTGTCCCAGTCCCTCATGGAGGGAATCTGTCCTGGACAGGATACCTTTCCATCACAGGGAAACACTCATACTCACACCCAAACTCACTCAGACTGAGACAATGTACACAAGCTAAGTCACCCCACATACACATCTTTGGGGTGTGGGAGGAAACCAGAGTACCTGGAAAAATTGCATGCAGACATGGGGAGAATGTGCAAACTCTGCATAGACAGTGACCTCTGCCAGGAATTGATTTATTTTTTTTCTCACCAGTGTTTTAATGAAATGACTGAAGTAAATGACGGTTATTTGAGAAACTGCTCACTGTACAGCTCTGTAATTAATTTTGAGTAGAGCTCTGTGGGTTAGAAGATCAACTCATTTTACAAAAGCAAAAACTGAGAAAGGTGGGTGAGAAATGCAAATGTTTGGATAGGAGCAAAAGTGTAAAGTCTGACTGTAATTTATTGGTTGGGTTTCTAGGTTTAAATAGAATTATACCATATTACCTTTCCTTCATTACATTTTAAAACATACTGGGTACTTCTACAGATGCCATATGTCCTTACCTCACTATGGTTCATTAAAGATCCCAGACAGGACTCTGGCTGAGAGATTTTTATTTTTCCCTTGGTAGACTTCCTTAGGATTTCTCTTTAATTGTTACTGAACTATCCATTTGTGTTCCCTGTTTTGTAAGCCCACTCAGAATAGGTGTCATGTGTCATCTATCACTGTTTCACTGTAGTACCTCTGTCGTGTTCTAGTCAGTACTAAATATTTCCGAGTAAATAAAATGTTTCTTCATCCAAAGTATATTGCACCTTATCCTACAAGCAGATCAATGCATGTGTTAGCTGATGAACGTGACAACTGATGGTTTACTCTGAAGTGAGAAATACTGAATTATCAGTAAATTCTCTTGAGCATTGAACTAATTTACTCATCCAGGTGTAACTCTGCACTCATTGCCAACAATCAGAGCCAGCAGTAGAGCATAAAGTAGTTGTTATTTCTATTCATTTTCAGTATACAAAAGTACAGCTGATCTCTGATATGTGAAAAAAAATCCTACAATAGTCCACCTGTTGAGTTATTTTAAATGCAGTTGTTACAAGACTCTTGGATAAGAATTTTATTCAGAAGTAGATACCACTGAATCCTTTCCAGGGGTGTCCAACCTGCGGCCCAGGATGGCTATGAATGTGCCCCAGCAAAATATTGTAAATTTACTTAAAACATTATGAGATCTTTTTGTGATTACGTATCACAATGTATTTACTGTGTGGCCCAAAATGACTCTTCTTTTTCCAGTGTGGGTGAGAGATGCCAAAAGATAGGACACCCCTGTTTTAGACCCTTTACCATTCCAGTGTGGTGTGAGCACCAACAGCATCGACATCAGCTGGAGCTTGTTAGAAATAAGAATATTAGACATCAGTAGAGACTACTGAATTATCCTGTGCATTTTAACAAGATCCCCAGGTGATTCAAATGCACATTAAAGTTTGAGAGGCATGACGTTAGGTCTTTATGTCTATCAAGGAAATTAGAAATGTCATATTTATAGAATTGAGAGAATAAAGTCTTGTTGTGTCTGTTTTTGATTGGTCCTCAACCTCAATCAGCTTAGTTGATGCAGGTGAAAAACTTAGTAAGGTTTTGAATATTTATGCTTCCATATGACCAAAAACACAGAAACACAGTGGTCACCTATATTTTGAAATGGGATAAGCAGTCAGTTAAAATGTAGCATTTATAGGGTGTTCACTGTGTGCAGGAATTTAGGTGAGGCTCTCCAGGTCATTACAAATTAATATATGCGTTTCTTGAATGACATGTTTGTTTCAAGATCTATACTGTTGCACCTAGGAGACATATGTCCAAAATCATTCTTATATAAATTAATCCAAAATACATTTCTCCAAACAAAATGCATGTTTAAGACTGGTCAACCATGTGACCAATGTGCTATACGATTAACAATCACTCAGAAGTAAAGTGAGGATATCAACTACCTTAAAGTCAGTGTGATTGGGTATAAAAAAACAGTAAGGAGTCAGAAAAACACAAATCATATACATTTTCACATAACCAGGTGTGGTAGGTTGTATAATTAACCCCAATCCATTAACCTTCCCTGTATCCCTGCCCTTTGCCAAGCATTTTTCAGAGCCTCCCATTGTAGGTAATACGTGCTTCAGCCATGAGACTTGCTGTAGAAGATGATATGAGGTAGAAATGACAGTGCCAGGTCTGACCGTAGACATCAAAAGAACTTGGTGAACTATGAAGAGCAAGAGTGCAATACGTGAAGCTGGCAGGGAGGAGCAGAAGTCAGAGCACTCAGAGTCCTATAGATAATAGTAATCAAATTCAATTTTATTTTTAGTGATGGTGAGTTTTTAAGAAATCCCATTCTGC
>PVIA01007201.1:0-86680 GCA_004024845.1 Tonatia bakeri
CCCCCTCTCTCCCCCTCCCCCCCTCTTCCGGTGACTCGCACTTGTCCCGTTTGTTCGTGCATCCTCTCTCGGCCGGGAACAAATACACCATGTGTGCCCACTGGCTGCGCGCCTGCGAAAGGCCACGTGGGCTCCACAGGACTCAGCTTTAACAGGAAGCAGAGACTCTGGACACTGGCTTTTGCTGTGGCCTCGCTGAGGACAAGGTCGGACTTTTCCATGGAGACGGGACGCTGGAAACCCAGGGGTAGATTTCCATCTGAATAAACCTTGCCACACCACAGTCTCCCATGCGTGGGTCCGTGAAATAACTTTTCTTGAGATCCTGGGGAAGAGTCCCATCGGCAATACTTACAAACTGGGTTTCAGAGCTTCTCCCCTGTGGGCTGTTTTTTAAAATCAGCCAAAGTAAAACAATCAATGTCCCCAAAGAGGCATATTTCGGGTGACACGCTCTGCTCCCCTTCAGGGACGTGCAGGGCTGTGGGTGTTGACCCTGGTCAGAACATGGGTAGCTTTGCCAGAAACCTGACTGCTGGTCAGAGGGCTTTGGGGCAGGACAGGGCAGGGCTGGTGGGAGGGGCCAGGGTGGGGCGGAGTCACCGTCCGGCTGCTGACAGTGACAAGTGCCGGCTCCACTCCAGCCAGCTCTCTGTGCGGTCCAGAGCCCACAGCCGGTCGCCTCCACTGTGTGCACCCTCGGCCACGGGACAGAGTGAGTACAGGCACTGCACACCAAGGGCCCGAGGGATGTGTGAGGAGGGTCAAGAAATGCACTCTAGGCCCGAGGTAGGGCATTCAGAGGGCTTGGATGCATTGAAGGGGTCCCAGAGAGACCAGAAAAAGCTCCCCACAGTGCTGGGGAAGGACTCGGGCCTCTCAGGCAGCAGAGGTGACCTTGGGCACCACATGAAATCTGGCCGAGCCTCAGTTTCTTTTCAGGTACGATGCAACTTACTATACCCTCTGGATGGGTGACATGACAATTAATTACGGGGATGGCTGTCCCCAGGCATGATTTTTACCCCAGGCACATGTGGCCACGCCTGGAGATGTCTCGTTGTCACAACTGGGGGTGGGGGGCAGTGGCTGCTATTGGCAGCCAGTGAGTGGGGACCAAGGGGGCTGCTCAACATCTGACAACGCACAGGACAGCACCCCCCCTTCACCACCACCACCACCACGATGAAGAACGATTCAGCTCCAAAAAATGCCACCAAGGCTGAGGTTGAGAGACCCTGAAATGAGGCAGTGGGGACAAGTGCGGGTGCACAGGAGGTGGTCAGTAAGTCCGAGCCTGTTGTCTGTGCCTGGAATCTCTGACCTTTAGAAAGCAGGAAAATAATCAACTGTCATCTGGTCCCCTGAGATAAGGCTGCTCTCCTGAAGGCCTCAGGCCTCGTGGCCATTGGTTAAGTAAACAAAACAGAGGCATACGGTGACAGGAACTTTTCTTTTTTTTCTACGGAGGGGCTGTTGGCAAGAAATGTCAAAGTGAAAGGGGAACTGCTTCCTCCAGGGCAGGAGGGAACTCTGGGGGATAATGGGTGGCAGTGGGAATGGTTTGGTGGGTGTATACTTCTCACCGACCTCAGCAAGCCACACACATTAAAGACGTAGTGAGCCTTTTGGCAGGTCAGTCCCACCTTAACGGGGTGGTTTTTGAAAAGAAAAAAGAAAGGAAGTGGGAGCGGAGCAGTGGTGAGGGAGTTGTTCAAGGTCGCCTGGCAAGTGAGCCCGAAGGCCGCTGCAGCTCAGCTCCAGACGCCCAGCCTAACTGCTTTTCACCACTCGCAGTGTCTGGGGTGTGGCCTGACACCTCCGAACTACAGACAACAAGACGGGTTCATTCATTCACTTACTCATTCATTCATGGCACAGAGGCGTCTCCGCACCAGCCCTCGCCTGCTGTGAGCACATCTGCTAGTGGGGGGCGGGGAGCGGTCAGAACGGAAGGGCCAACCACAGATGCACGTGCAACAGCACTTACGTTATCCCCGGGAGATGGGAGAAGCAGTGAAGAGGCCTGAGGTCTCTGGAGAAGCTGGCCCTGGTGAGAAAGGCGGAGAGAGGTCTCCTTCAGAGTGCAGAATGCGCAAGGGCCCAGGGCTGGGATGGGCTTGCTGTGTCCCAGGAAGTAAATAAAGAAGTGTGTCCAGAGGACACACGTGTCCGAGGGCAGAGCAGGGTCAAGCCGAGGCTGGGGAGAGCCAGGCAGAGCCAGACTGCATGGGGCCACAGCACAGATTGGAGTTAAATTTTATCCCAAATGAATGGGCAGAAATGACACACCTAGGCAGGGGAGTACGGTGACCTCGGCTGTGATGGAAGGAGATTCAGATGCCATGTAGAGTGGCTCGTGGGGACAGGAGAAGTGGGGTGGGCCAGGTAAAAAATGGAAGGGGCTTCCATTAAGATGGTGGCAGGGACAATGGGGAGAAGCAGGCAGATTTAAGACACCTTTTGGAGCTGGAAACCAACGAGGCTTGCTGATGGTCTGCGGTTGGGAGGGAGGTTTTCAAAGTCCTCTAGATCACTGCTCTCAGGAAGTCTGAGATCTGAGCCCTGGGTCTTTAGGGCCCAAGGGAAGCTGGGATTCTGCCCTTCCCTGTCTGCCTAGAGCCTGGGTCCATTACCTTCTGCAATTAGCAGATCAAAGGTGGTCTCTTCTCTCCCACATATCCTGCAGCTGAGGCCAAAACGGACCTGGGCAGGACCTTTTTACCTACTACTTGGCATAAAGGCAAGAGATTTGGGGGCCATGGATGTTGGGGGATTGGTGGGTGAACTGCCCAGGGTCTGCCCACCTCCAGCTGCCTCAGGTCACTATGGCCTGGGATGTCACAGGCCTGGGATGTCACAAAAGCTTGGCTACTCTGACATGCAGAGGCATTTCCGAGGAAACGCCGGCTTCAGGCGCCCAGGAGAAAGTCAGCCAGGCCTTCCTCTGCCAGTGCTGCAGGCGCCGGCCTCCCACGTGCCAGGCTCCCGGGGCCTGGAGCAGGCTCACCCCTGGCTCGAAGTTGGCACAACGCTGTCAGAGCTGCGGATTCCCACCAGAGGCCCAGAAGTGCGACGGCAAAGCCTAGGCTCTGAAACTAGGAAACTGAAATGAGGCCCTGAGAACTCCCCATCCTGGGGAAAGGACCTCTCTGACCCTCTGTTTCTTTTCTGTATGATTTGATCATGCTACCAGCTCGAGTTGTTGTGGATGAGCTAATATAGGCGAGCAGTCTGGGAGAGACCTGGGGGTACACCCCAAGAGCTACAGAGGCAGGGACGTGTATCGGGTGTCATTCCTCCGGGCCATGAAGGGGCAAGTCAGAGGAATCTGAATTATAGTCCGGTGGCATCACTCCCTGGCTGGGACAAGCAAGTCCATTTTGCTGGGCCTCAGTTTATTCACCTGTGAAATGGGGTTAACAATGCTTACTTTTGGTGATGATTGAGTGCAGTAATAGTTATAGAGTGTCTTTATAAGTTCTGGGTAGATAGTGGCTTTAATAAAAGGAAGAGAGTGGACCCAAACAGGGCAAGACGTCTGGGTCCCAAACCTGCAGCCAGGGGAGCCTGAGGGAGCTGGGGCCTCTCCAGGGAGACCCTGTTCTTCAGGGAGAGCCAGTGGGCACCTGGGGAGTGGGGACAGTGGTGGGGAGGAGGATTACTGGTGGTCACAGTGACAGACCTCCAACTGCTTAGGAACAAACTGAGGCCAGAGAGGGAGCAGGCCTGGCCCAAGGTCACCGGCTGGGACAGTGGGAGGACGAGAAGCCAGAACATTCACTCCCGCTCTGTCCCAGCAGGAAACTCCCTCTGCGTCTGTAGCTTTTCTTTGAAAGGCCTCCTTTTGGGGTGCTGACCAGCTCAGTGCTAATCAGCAGGGGTGGGTGGGGGTGTTGAGCGCAACTGCTTCTTCCGCAGCAACCTGCCACACTGATTGGCCCACACTCGGCAGGAGGGGCTGCCACTCTTGGGAAGGGACAGGGCGGGGCAGCATGGGAAGGTCAGACCGTGTTTCTGAATTATCTGCAGATTAGGGGTTGTCCTTGCCCAGAATGCCTGGAATAAACATCGGGGCGCCGGGACGCAGTGATGGAGGACCGGGGGTCTGGGGAGGAGGATTAAGGGTCTGGGGAAGCCAAATGGTAAGGCATTTTAGAGGAAGGGCTTTGAAAGTCAGAAATGGGTCTGAGCCCAAGCTTTGCCACTGTTAGCAAGTGACTCAACCTCTCAGAGTCTCAGATTGCCCATCTGTAAAATGGGGCTGGTGGCAGACCCTCTCTCTGTGGGTGGGTGTGAGGCTGAAGGAGTTGATATATGTGAGGACCACGTGGCTTCTGACAGTGGGTGTAGGCCTTGTGCCTGCCCCCCCCACCACCACAGTGTGGTGATTGCCTTCTGGGTAGTCCGAAGTTCTGCAGACAGAACATTCTAAACATGCCTCCTTTGTGAGCTCAGACACAATTTGGAGGCCAGGGTCTGTCCCTGTGACCTGTTGAGTCACTTGGTTTGGCTCAAAGACAGGACTGCAGCCCGGTTCGGCCTGAAGCCCAAGCTCGTTGGGTTTCTATGCCCCCGCCACTTTCCTCTCCCCACCCATCAGCCTCACCTGCAGGGGGCCATTCTGCAAGCGAAATCCACTGCAGGTGTTGGGGGCCTTTGGAGTTTGGTTTTGCATGGGTCACATGACTCTGGCAGCGCCCACCCTGGGGCTGGGGGCCTGATGGCATGCTGTCCATGGGCAGTCGGGGGCAGCCTCCTGGCTGAGGGGAATTCACCTGCATCGGGAGTCAGTCAGACCCATGGCAACTTAGGAATTATCTGCGAAGCCGCTGCTGGGCTCACGTGAGAGTGTGCATGTGAAAGTGTGTCCCCCGTGGCCTCACTGAGGCAACGGGGTCTCAGGCAGGGCTCTGGCCAGACGCTGCCACACTGACAGCTCTCACTCCTAGAGCACCAGGTCTGTGCTGGGCCCTCACTTCTGTGCTCTCACTCACGGAGAAGGGGACCAACTGGCATCCGTGTGCACACTGATGACTCTCAGGAGCCTGGCACCCGGGCGGTCACATAGTAGGTGCTCATGAAATATCCACTGCATGAACGAATCCAGGCGTGCTGCGAGCCCCATGGGGGGAGGTCTGCCTGAGGAGAGCCAGGAGGCCTTGCACAGGCTGCACCTGGGAAGAAGGGAGGGTTAGAGGTCACGTAAGGAAGCGGGCTGCTAGCTCCCCAGGAGCCTCAGAGACTCAGACCAGGCAGAACACAGGAGAATCTCCGCTCCCATGTCCCCTCACCCTGTGGTGTGTCCCTTGACAGGGGGAGAGTCTTGCCCTGGTCCCAGGCCCCATCTCGGGGCCACACCCCTCTGCCTCTTCCTCCCCCTGCTGAGTCCTCTCTAGTACTTGTCCAGCAGTGGCGGTTCTCTGGGAGGTCGGCCTTGCACACCTCCACCCCATCTTTTCTCCGAGAAGCCTCGCTGGCTGCACAGCCTCCTGAGCACTTCTTCACACTCTCCTTCCAGGACCAGAGGCAACGCCATGCAGCTGTGCCTCCTCTTCTGCCTGGTGCTGTTCAGCCTGCAGGCGGCCAGCCTGCCCCGCCGCCACCACACCTGGAGGACGAAGAAGAGAGCCAGGGAGCTGCCTGTCGCCAGCACGGAGGCCCCTGGGAACCAAAACTTCACCTTTGACCTCTACAGGGTCTTGGTGGCAGACAGCCCCGACCAGAACATCTTCTTCTCTCCTCTGAGCGTCTGCATGTCCCTCGCCCTGACCGTCCTGGCGACTCAGTCTGACACAAAGACACAGATCCTGCAGGGCCTGGGCCTCCCTGTCCAGGGGGGCCCGGAGGAGGAGGCGTTCCACAGACGCTCCCACCAGCTGCTGCAGGAGCTCCGCCAGCCCCGAGAGGACCTCCAGCTGGGCCTCGGCACCGCCCTGTTCATCCTGCCCACGGTGCACGTCCAGGACACCTTCCTGAGCACCTCGAGGACACTGTACCTGGCAGACACCTTTCCCACCAACTTCAGGGACCCTGAAGCCGCCCAGAAGCAGATCAATGATTATGTGGCCAAGCAAACGAAAGGCAAGATTGTGGACTTGGTTAAGGACCTCGACAGCTCTGAGATCATGGTCATGGTGAATTACATTTTCTTTAAAGGTAAGACCCTTGGGCTCGAACCTGAACTTCCTCTTTCTTTTCAGCTGCTTTTGTTAAGAGAAGACCTGATTCCCGCACAGATGGAGGCGTGAGAGTAGATTTGGTCTTGTCTGGTGTGTGTTGACAGAGCGAAGCCCACAGCAGCCGCGGGTACGAGGGCGCCTTCCCGCCGTGTAAGCGGGTGCTCGTAGCCCCAGTGCAGTTTTCTCTGCTGGGGAAGAGCTGCTTCCTGTCTCTGGGCCCCTGGGGACACCTGCAGTCGCCGTTTCCACATGGGTTCTCCGGCGCGAGTTGCTCTTGGCCGCTGGGAAGCGTGGCTGCTGACACCGTGGCCACTCAGGGCAGGACTTTGGGCCTTAGCAGGGACTTCACAGGCATTTCCCAGGCCATGCCCTTCCCCCCTGGCCCTCTGCTTCCCAGCAGCTGTTTCCTTAGCCAAGAAATCCTGGGTCCAGAGCCTGTTCCTCTGAAAAGTGTTCTCTCCCCTCCTCTAGAGCTAATCCCGGTCTTTAGCTTCCTGCCATTTCTTATAAGTATCTCCCCGCATCTCAGCTGTCACTTCTGCTTCCAAAGCAGTGACTCAGCCAGTGCGCTGCGAGAATTCTTAAAATGTACAGGACCTGACTTTTCAGCCAGGGGCACGGACCTCTTTTCTTTTGGATTGTCAGATTTCTTGAAAAATGACAATAGCCAATACAATAGCCATCCAGTTGAATGGATTAAAATGATACCTTTTTACTTGTCAGATCTACAGAAAACTATTCCTTGGTGTGCCGCAGAATGTTAGTGATTAGTTTATGTGTGGCTTGGGATGAAAAGGGTTGAAAATCGCTGTGTAGACGGCTGAGCCCCTCGGTGCTCCGTGTGGGGCCTGGCTGAGGGTGGGAGGGAGGAGAGGAAGAAGGGAGAGGGGAAGAGGGGAGGGAAGGGGAGGGAGGGGGAGGGAGGGGTGCAGAGAAGGGGGGAGAGAGAGAGACAGAGAGAGAGAGGGAGAAAATAGTTGAATGTCAACCACCCGCCTCTTTTCCTGCGCTCACAGACAGTGAGTATTGGCTGGGATTCTAAGATTCCTTGTCTCCAGCCCAAGCCGTTCCCTTATACCAGGCTGCCGAGGACAGCTGAGTTGGGCATTGGGGTGGGATCTGTATTTGATAACTATGAAGAAGGTGGAAACAATTACGTGTAGCACTCCGATAAAAAAATCCCATAGGAAGAGACAGAGCAGGACACGTAACTGAAGATTTCCCAGTAGGAAAAATCACGTATTTCTGCGAACCTGACTAACCTTTCTTCCAAACGGAGATCAAAGTCCAATATTGGGGAAAGAGTGAAAAACAGACTCACTCACGTAGATACAGTGTGGCTGTACCAGCCGTGCATGTTTTTCACGCTCCGCACGTGGATATTTGGCCTTCGGTTATATCAGAGGATCACGCAAACACGCGGGGTTCAGGGTCTCTGAAGACACGAAAACCAAGCTCCCTGTCTCACAAATGTTGCAGAAGCCCCACGGTCAAGTGTGTGCCCCTCAGATTATAAAGGGGCCCAAGCAGTTCACCGGTTGCCGCCACCAGCACGAGTGCCCCAAAGGGAACGATCTCTGTTGAGTGGAGTTGTGGTCTCCGCATTTTTCACTGGCAGCTGAGAATCTCTTATTTCTTGTCCATGTTTGCTTTGTCTTTAGCTAAGTGGGAGACAAGCTTCGACCACAAGAGCACCGTAAAGCAGGACTTCCACGTGACCTCAGAGACGGTGGTGCAGGTGCCCATGATGAGACGTGAGGATGAGTATTACTACCTCCTGGACCGCAACCTCTACTGCAGGGTCGTGGGCATCCCCTACCAAGGAAACGCCACTGCGCTCTTCATTCTCCCCAGTGAGGGCAGGATGGAGCAGGTGGAGGCTGGGCTGAGCCAGGAGACACTGAGGAGGTGGCTCAAGAAGCTCACAAAGAGGTATGCTCAGGCCACGCTGGAACCAACCTAATGCTACGCACCCCCAGTGAGACATATGTCCCCTAGGGCCACACAGCCATGGTGGGAAGGGCTCACCTAGCCCAGGAGCTGCCTCCCAGCCCAGAGGCATCAGCTGAAGTCCCAGAGCCCCTGGGCCTGGCCCAGCCACAGGGAGTGGGGCTGGAAGCCCGCTTTCCTGGTGGTGCCCTCAGAGTATGCCGTGGCCTCTGGGGTAGCCCAGGCCCAAGTCCAGAGTGAGATCGGCTCTGCTCCAGGCAGGAGCTGGAGGGTCATTAGGGAGCTGAGGGGAGATGATAGGAATATAAGTAATGGTCTGATGCTCTAGAAGAGTCTAAGAAAGTTCTTCTGTTTCTAGAAAGCTCCAGCTTTACCTTCCTAAGTTCTCCATGGAGGGCTCTTATCAGCTGGAGAAGGTCCTCCCCAAGCTAGGGATCAGGGACCTCTTCACCTCGAAAGCTGACCTGACCGGATTCACCAACCACTCCAACATCCAGGTGTCTGAGGTGAGCCCACAGCTTCTAAGCACTTGTTTTCAGAGATAGCCATCCCACTCCATCCCATCCCATCCCACTCCATCCCATCCCATCCCATCCCATCCCATCCCATCCCATCCCATCCCATCCTATTCCAGTCCACTCCATCCCATCCCATCCCACTCCATCCCATCCCATCCCATCCTATTCCAGTCCACTCTGTTCTATTCTATTCTATTCTATTCTATTCTATTCTATTCTATTCTATTCTATTCTATTCTATTCTATTCTATTCTATGCCATTCCATTCCATTCCATTCCATTCCATTCCATTCCACGTTCCATATTCTTTCTTTTTCTCCTCTTATTCTTCAAAATGCAAAGGCTTCCCTTTGTGTCTTATATCCTTTGTGCGATGAGAAGTCACATCCAGCAGTGCTGTGGGGGAAGGAGCCCTGTATTAAGCCATCAAAACTAAAAAATAAGGCAGGAACTCCTTCACTCCCTAGCTGTGTGACCTCCAACAACGCTTTGACCTCTCTGAGCCTCCTTTCCTTCTATAAAATTGGAGCATCGCCCCGTCACTGTGAGAACCATGGGAATTCAATGACAGACACACGTGTTCCCCTGCCTGGCGCACAGCAATCCTGTCATTCCCCACCTGCTTCGAGTCCCGGCTGCACAGCGACTTTGACAGCAACGCCACAGGCAGGAGGTTTGCCACTTCCCGTGATGGTGTCCCCCACCCTGGTGATTTGGTGGTGTCTGGTGTCCCCCTGCAGATGGTGCACAGAGCCGTTGTGGAGGTGGACGAGTCGGGAACCAAAGCAGCTGCAGCCACGGCGATGGTGTTTGCATTCCGGTCAGCCCGCATAGGCGCGCAGGTTGTAGCATTCAACAGGCCCTTCCTGATGATGATCGTGGAGAACAAGGAGAACGTCCTCTTCCTGGGCAGAGTGATGCACCCTTGAGGCGGAGGTTTCTCCTGACAGGTCACAGGCCTCCTTGGTGGAAGAAGTAGGTGTACTCTGGCCTCTGATCTGCTGAGAGCTAATGATTTATGCAGGTGCAGTTGACTAGTGAGACTTTTGCAAAGAATAACAGTAACCTTGATATACCGATGATTGTTTCTTTTCACCCAATCGCAAGGCACAGGTGCAATGAAGAACCCTGGAGAACATTTGGTCTTGCCCTCACTCTTCGTCAGTAAAGATGAGCTCTGAGGCTCAGAGAGTTTGCTTGACTTGCCTAGGGTCACAGAGAACGTTAGAGGTGGAAAGGAGCCTGCAACCTGGGCCCCTGGTTCCCAGCCCAGTGCCACACACAGCTCTATAGAAAGGCTGTCCCAGTAGACACTTCCACCAGGACGTGGATGTCCAAGCCTTGTCCCCCACTTACGAGCAACACCAGCCATCCATGTGCTATGGTTTCGAAAGAACACCGGAATGGGCATCCGGAATGGGGCTTCTGTCCCAGCCAAGCAGCTGTGTGACACTGGGGTAATTCTGTCCCTCTCTGGACTCTGGTTTCTCCACATATGCATTGAAGGATCAGGTCAAGGCTGGAAGGATCCCTGAAACTATATAAGAAGGCTGGGGTGTTACTGCCAATCACAGTTGATGTCAATACATTTGAGTGCCACTCAGCCTTTTAGAAACACCAGCCAGTGGACAGTGAGGTGAAAATGGCCTGTCACAAGACTGTACCACCCCGTGGATGGAGTTACAGCCTCGTGGGCTTGGGTGGCAGTGGGGCACTGAAGGCCTGTTGCAAATAGTAGAGCATCATTTGAAGGTACTGCTGAACTTTAGTGTCAGTCATAACAATAAAGCGTTTTGCAAGCACTGGACATCGTTGTCCTTAGGGAAGTGGCTCTGGGAATGGTGACATTGATAGCTGACCATGTTCCAGGCTAGGTGCTAGGCACTTCACCTGGACGGAAGTATTGCCCTTCACAAGATCCTCTAGGAAGCAGGCGCTATTATCCCCATTTTACAGATGGGGAAGGTGAAGCTTGCAGAGAGCAGGAGGCTTACCCAGTCACACAGCTCCTAAGGGGTGGAGACAGGGTTTGACTCCAGACCCACAGAGTTCACCCTGTGCTGTGCTGCAGAGGAGACGGGACCAGGAAGCCAAGGCCTGAGTCAAGGCACCTTGGCTGAGAGCTCCCCTACAGTCAGAGAGGCCCACTCCCTTTTACAAAACCCACCACGTTTTTCTCTCCAAAGGGATCAAACACTTTAAAGACGCTTCAGTGAGTGAATAAGCCCTTCACTCAGTCTCAAATGGTCCCCTAACCAGCTGACCCCAACTCTGACCCCCTGGATGTCTGCCCACCCTGCCACCCTACATGGGTCCCTAGCTTGTTTTCCATGAGGCTGCTTGTACCATTCTGGTCCCAGAGTCTGGACCATACCACAGAAGGGTATCCCTTAGAACTAATAAGATTGGAATCCCAAGATTTGACCACTCCCCAAAGTACTAAGCACCTACTATGTGCCAGCCCGAGGGGACGCTTGGCATCTGTGATCTATCTCATTAATCCCTGAACCACCCTATGGGGCTTATCACTTTCATCCACTTTATAGAAACAAACCTAAGTGCTTGCCCAGAGTCCCACAGCATGACAATGGCAGGCCCTGGCTCCGGGACCCAGATGGCATGTGTTGACTGGTGGCAGAGCAGATGGCTGCATCCTGACCCAGACAGCTTGTCTGCATCCATGCTTCGAGCTCCAGGCAGCTTTCGGGGGTTGGGCATCCTAATGGGGTCAGACCTGCTCCTGTGCACCTTCCCCTCGAGAAATGCCTCACCTATTTGCCCAGCGGTCCAAGGCCAAGGGGAGGTTCTGCCAGTGTAATGTGTTTAAGGCCAAGGTCCAATACTACCTAAAGTTTCCTGGGCAAATGGTCAGCAAGCAGCTACTGTGTGCAAGATTGGGATGGGCGCTGGGTGCCGACTTGTGTGCATGTCATGCACTAAAGCACCCTGCTGGGTGTCCCATGTCCCTCCCTGATCACACGATCCTGGGGCAAACAAAATAGTATAGCAGCTCAGAGAGAGAGAGAGAGAGAAGGAATGAACTGTGGGGGGTCAGCAAAACCTTCGTGGAAGAGGAGGCCCGAAGCCGGTCTTGAAGAATAAGTAGGACTTCGACAGACAGCTGTTTGGGAACAGGGATGGGACCTTAAGGCACAGGGAACAACAGCTCGAGAGGAGTAGGATGCTGAGTGACCTGCTGTGTGTATGAGAAACCAGACCTCTGTCTGGACCAGTGTGGGGGAAGAGGGGACAGTGCTGGCGGTCCAGTGACAGGGACCCTGAATGCAAGGGTGAAGGTTTGTCTGTTCTCTCTCACCCTGGTTTCAGGGTAGTTTGGCCACCATGCCACACCCTGAGCATCCCCTGGACCTCTTCTCATCCCTCACTGTCCCATCTGCACATCAGTAGGTATCCCCACTCAGCCCTCTAGGGGGCGCTCACATCCATCCACTCCTGCTCCAGCACCCGCTGGCCCCTCTGCTCGGCCTCATCATCCCATGTGGTAAAAAGGCAACGGGGTCTGCAGGGTGCCTGCACATAGAAGCATGACTGTCCCCCCAGGACCCTCTTTCTTAGCCACTAGGATTAGTTTACCAAAGCTGTCATAACAAAATGCCCCAGGTCGGGTGGCTTCACAACAGAACTGTGTTTCCTCACAGTCCTGGAGGCTGGAAGTTCACGATGGAGGTGTTGGCAGGTTGGCTCCTTCTGAGGTCCCCTGGGCTTGCAGATGGCTGTCTTCTCTCTGTGTCTTTGCATAGCCTTCCGTCTGAGTTTCCGCATCAGAGTCCCCTCAGCCCCCAGCCCCCAGCAGTCCCATCGGATTAGGGCTCAGCTGCAAGCTCATTCCCACACAGTCACCTCTCTAAAGGGCCTGTCTCCAAATACAGGCACATTCTGAGGGGCTGGGCATTGGGTCTTCAACCTGTGAATTTGGGGGGACACAATGAAACCCACAGTAGTCACCCCATCTTTGAGTTCCTGTACCTACTGCCAAGTTCATTCTTGTTCGTAGGAAAATACTTTTATTTCCCTCTCTGACCACATACACTTCCGGGACCTCCTTTTGTGAGCCACGGCCACCAGCACACAGAGGCTCCTTTCCCCACCTGACCCTGAGGGACCCACACCAGAAAGAATGACCTTGGGCTCCAGAGCAAACACTCCATGCCCCACTGAACAGCTGTGCCCAGCCTACACCTGCTCATTGCTTGTTCATTCAAAGGTCAGTGTTGGTGGGCTGCCTACGGGGCTCAGCATGGAGCCGGTACCAGATGCACTGGTGAGCCCAGCAGGCACAGGCCATCACCAGGTGAGCCAACAAATAAACACAGAATGACAAACTGAGGTGAGACACAGCCTCAGCACTCTGGTCAGAGGTCCCCCAGACCCAGCTGACCCCCAGACCCACCTCCAGGCTCCCACCGCCCCCCACACTTCCCTCTATCACTGTCCACACTGTGCGGTCACCGCCCCTCTGGGTCTGTGACTCACACACCAGAAAATCTGTGAGGGCTCCAGTCATCCCTGCACCCCGGGTCCCCTGCTACAGCCTTGGCCCGAAGTGGGCTCTCAACAAGTGTTGGATGGATGAGTGGAAGGGCTGAGTGAGGGAAGGCTCCAGAAGACCCCAGGCCCCTACACGCCCTCAGCTCACTGCCTGAGCCTCAGACCCCAGCATACACAGCCTGAGCTGCCCTGCAGGTGGGGTTGCTGATACCGTAAAGCACACCCAGAATAACACTGAAACCCTTTTCAGTGTGAGTGTGTCCCAGGCCATGGGAGGTGTTTGGTCTGCCATATCTGGCAGCTACAGCTGTAGGAAACCAGGATGCATGAGAAGCAGCCACTTCAATGGCCAGAAGGTAACAGTCCTCGCTGCAGAGAGACAGGGAAGCCAGTCACAGGGACAGCAGGGCAAGGCTGCTTGCTTGCAAGGGGAGTGGGAACAGGTCAGGGCAAGCAAGAGGTCCCGAAAAGGACCACGGAAGCCTCCCTGCCAGGTACTGTGCAGGCTGGAGTGGAGCACAGCCGACTCCTCTGTGATCGCGTTCAGCTGAAGCCTGGGACAGAGTTTGTAAAGGGCATTGAAACCCTCTCTTCTCCTGAATCAAGCCGAGGGGCTGTGGACTCCGCGGGGACAGGACTGCTGGAGGGAGTGCGTGCAGAGCCCTGCTCCACTGGTGTTCCGGCTGCAGAGGTGGGTGGGCAGTCCATGTGGACCCTCCTAGACTGAGGGGAGGGGTGGGGAGAGGCTTCAAGCAAGGGAATGCCCTGAAGGCGTAAACATACTCTGGAGACTGGGTAGAAAGCAGAGCAGCCGGGCAATTTAGGGGACGAACTCAGGTGGCAGGTGGGAGGTGAGCAGACAGTGGTGGTCACCACACTTGCAGCCAGGACCGGAGTGTGGGCAGCAGAGACGGAGAGTGCAGAGTGGTTACAGAATATGGAAGAGGAGGGTCCCATCTCACACTGAAAGGGGGAGGATGAGCCCCGTTTCATGGCGGAGCTGGGAAACAGAGTCAGCATTTACTGGGGTGTGGAGGAGTATGGGGAAGCAGAGGGCAGCAGGGGGTTTTGTTTAGGGTGTGATCAGTGTGAGAAGCCACCGAGGAGGCACTGGTGCCAAAATCCTGGTTACCACAAATCCGCGAAACACAGAAAGAACCTCAGTAACACTCCACGGAAGAGGAAGAAGGGGACCAATGGGATACAGAACATGGCAGGGGGCACAGAGGAAGTGGGGGTGCCCAGCCCTCCTTTCCACAGCACCCAGGGCAGCAAAGAGCTCTGCAGGCACCTCCATGCCCCCAGGCCCCTGAAATCAGAAACCTGCCACTGTCCTTGTGACTAACCATCAGTCCCTCCAGGTAGCATAGCAAGCCTGGGCTCTCTGGACCCCATGCCAGGATCTCCCTAAAGTCTGGCACGGAGCACGGGCAAGGCCTTGGGCTGGCATCCAGATGCCTCCACCGTCCCTCTGGGCTGCTCCTGTCTGAGGCGGCTGTATCTCAGGGCTAGGCTGGGAACGGGTCAGCAGAGAGTGGCACAGTGTTTCCTGGAGAGGACAAGAGTGTGGGCTGGGAGCCAGCAGCCTGCCTGGTGCAGAGTCCCAGCCAGGCACTTACCGCCTGCAGTATCGGGAACTTGCTTCATCTCTCTGTCCTCAGTTTCCTCATGTGTGAAGTTCAATAACTGAACTGCTTCGGCGGGTGCGGTGAGAACACTTAGCATATAGAACAGCACAACTGTGATTATAACATCGTCACGACTGGGCCTCTGTGTGGGTGGGGAAGAGTTTGCTTAAAAATAGGGAAGTCAGAAGGAACACCCCCATTTACTGAGCCATCAACTATGTGGACCATGCTGTTTGGTGAGATTGACCTTATTTCATATAATACTCAAGTTTCTCTGATTACAGTCTTCTCTGATCCTGAGAGCCAAGTGGGCAGGTGGTGTGGATTTGGATTAAGATACCGCCACATAGTGACTCATCCCAACACTTTGTAGCCTGGAAGGCAGAACAGTTTCCTGTCTGCCAGTTTCTGAGAGGCTGCGCTGGGTGACTCCGGCTCAGGGTCTCTCCTGAGCTTGTAAACAGACACGGGCTAGGGCTGCAGACCCTGAATTCCATGTCCAAGTTCACTCAGGTGGCTGTTGGCAAGAAGCCCTGGCTCCTCGCCTGTTCACAGGCTGCTCAGACATGGCTTCTCGTGGGGTGTGTGTGTGTGTGTGTGAGAGAGAGAGAGAGAGAGAGAGAGAGAGAGAGAGGAACAGCCATGGTCAATTTATGACCCAATATCTCAGAAATAATTCTCCATGCCTTTCCATGCTCCCTTCACTTGCAACAAGTCACTAATTTGGTCCAACTCTTGGAGAGGGTCATTAAGCTCCATTTCTTGAAGTCAGGATTATCTAAATTTTTGTGGACACATCTTTAAAGTGATCGGAATATTGTAACCCAAGAATCCCGGAGAGGAACTTCTGGCAGAGTCTTAATAGAAAACGGGTGGACCAATGAATGCATATGAATAAACGGGTGCATGAGAAGGGTGTTCCTGCCCCACGTCACAGAAAGGGAAGTTGAAGTGTGTGTGAGGTTGGTGGATAGAAAGCCAGGGGCGGGCTGCTCTTTGCACGAGTCCTTGTGTACCGGAAACTCCCGGGTGTCACCTGTAATGTGGAGGGAAGGCGGTGTGGTAATAGAAACCGGAGATGGCCGGCTGTAGTAGTCACTCCCCATCAGAAGAATACAAGACGCCGCACACGGGAGGAATGAATGACTAAGCGGCTCACAAAACAGGCTCAGGAATTTCCCCTGCTCCTGCCAGATATGCCTGCGGGAACCTCCAAACCACGTGGGGACATGCTGACAGGACTTTGCAAATGTGCCACAGGCCTGCAGCCCGCATCTACCCAAAGACCACAAACCAGGTCAGCGCAAACACAGCCAGCGGGTGGCCTGGGTGGCGGGCGACAACAGGCAGGAGACTCTGTAATTTTCCAACAGACAGCTGAGTCAGCTGGCCTGGAAGAGAGAAGACGGGACCTGCTCTGGGATGTGGGCTATTGCCAATATCTTGTTTCTTCCTCCCAAGAATTCTTTAAGGAGCTAAGATGGATGACATGGGCTCAGAGAGGTGAAGTTACTAGCCTGAAGTCACCCAGCTGATCTGTGGTGGCAGAACCACAATGCGGAAGGAGTGAGCGAGCCTCTCCTACTACTCCCGCTGGCTCCCGCTCAGGAAGAAGCTCTCTTAAGGAGCAAGCCCTGGTCCCTCCCAGCCTCGTCCCTCCTACTTGGATCCTCCAGTCCCCCCGACCCTGGCTGAGCCCCAGAGATACCTGTCTCCATTTGCAAGCCCAGCCCAAGGGCAGGCACTTCCTACGGTTTTCCTCAGCTGACCTGTGCTAGGCCAGCATTCAGGAGCCAGATGTAGCAGCACAAGGCCTGTGAAAATAGTGAACAATCATTAGGGTCAAGCTTGCCGAGTCCAAGTCAGTTCAGTTACCATGGACTCCTTGCGTGTCCGGGGACGGTGAGAGTGACCGTCCCATGGACAGAGCATCCATGAGCCCAGGTCTGGACTGAGCACGCAAGGTATGCCTTTTATTTCCCCACCTTTGAGGCAAGTGCTGCAGCCCTGCTCGCACAGGCCCCGAAGGCTGGTCCTGCTTCCCCCCCGGGCCTGTTTCTATGCCTGCGGACGCCCAGGTCTCCTGAGCCTGGAAACCACAGCTCTGACCCCACTGAAACCAGGATGGACCCTTCAGCTCTCCATGGGCTGCCTGCCTGGGTCCATTTCAAGTCCGAGGGACATACCGTTCACAGTCATAGATGGGGGGATTGACTGACGAAGACAGAGCTCCCGTTCAGCTGGGACGCCACCCCACATACAGGAGGCAGCCACCCCTATACAGATCCGCAGAACACTGATGCCTCAAAAAGCAGTCACCCCACACCCGCCCGAGGGTTATACCCCCGACACTGCCACTTTCTCTCCTGCTCTCAAGGATGCACACACCTTCCTTTTTCTTTCTTCCATGTTGGTATGTATGTATGTATGTATTTAAGAACGAGCATGAAAGAATAGAGAGAGCCTGGATTTGGCATTGGCTTGGTTTTGCCCAATTTCTACCAGCTCTACCACTTAATAATGGAGGTGTGGAGGCGGGGGTGTCCCTGGGCAAACATGAGATTCGATGCTGGAGTCCTTCCTCCTGCCCCAACCCCAGGCCTCTCCAGGAACTCGCGGCCGGAAGCTCTGAGGGGCACCTGAGCTCAAAGAGCGAAGATGCTGGCACGCGGGCGTGGACTCCACGTGTGTCTGACCACAACGGGCCCACCGGCCAAATCCAGCCCACTGCTCATTCCTGTGCAAGTTGCAAGCTAGAAACAATTTTTTTTTATAGTTAAGAAATGTCTGATAAAAAGAAGAGGAGGAGGAAGGGGGAAAGGGGAGGAGGAGGAAGGAAGAGAACGTATGTGGGCTGCAAAATCTATAACGTTTACTATCTGCCCCTCTCCAGAAAATATTTGCAGACCCCTGGATTGCAGTCCCCACCTCCTATTAAGGGCAATGACCCAGAACTGCAGAGACGTGTCACCTTAAAAGCAGAATCTTTACATGTTTCTTTCCCTACTGGATGCCCAGGGTCTAAAACACTGGCACATGAAATCGCTCTGCAAATTTTTGTGGGGTAAAAGCAGGAATAAATAAGTAAGTGAGGGATGTATGGGAAGCACTTGGTAACCTAAAAAGTTCATGTGTTACAAAGACAAAAATACATACTTGTTCAAAATCTATGGCCCCTTCTAATTCTGGATGGAAAGCTGGGCTCTGCCCTTGAACAAGGCCCTCCACAGGTTCTGGGAGAGCTGGGTTTAGAGCTGCTTTATGCAGAGGCAGAAAATGTCAAGCCAGGTAGCAAAAGCAGAGAAGAGATCCCAATCTGGTGTAGGAGAGAAAATAATTTTCTCTCTCCCCTTCTAGGTTCTTGGCTGAGACCTGTAATAAAAGGCAGATGAATAGGAGGAAAACAACAAGTTTAGCAACGTGATACCTCCTGCCTACATGGAAGATACCTAGGTAAACCTAGTGACTCCCCAAAATGGCCCAAGCCAGCACCTTAAATATTATCTTTAGCTAAAAGCAAAAGAGGATATTGGGGGAGGGAGGAGCCAGTCATGGGAAGTGAGCAGGAAAAGCACCCCAGCCAAGGTTACAGTTGTAACACAGATGTACGTCCTAGCCTCCGCCACTGATAGGAGTCTCTAGAGGTTTACTCATCTTCCTCTTCCTGGTGCAGAGAGAGAGACACCTTTGCAATGGGGATTTCCCCTATAAACATAAATGTCCCTTACAAAAGGGCAATCAAAAAGACACATTTTGTGTGAGATATTCTGCTCCCCTTCACCTCCTCAGCCTGCAAGGTGCACACACATCGCCTGGGGTGCTTATTAGGGTGCAGATTCTGAACTAGTGAGTCTGGGGTGGGTCCCAAGAGTTTGTCTTTTGAACAAGCTCTCTGCTGCTAGTCCACACGTTGGGTATGGCAAGTGTGTAAGTGTGTCAGAGCTCTCTTCCTCATGGGCAGCGGCATATCTTGCAGACATCACTATGCTTCTAATTCATTTTCTTTTCTGTGGGGTTCAGAAATATGGTGGGGGTCCCCTTGATTCAGAAGAAAGAATATTCTCAAAGAACTACTGACCACAAGACAGTCTCCAATGATACTGCAGCCTCAGTGGCCAGTAAGAGAGATGAATAGGAAGGGACGGTGCTGAAGAGGAGAAGCTGGTGGATTCTGGGATAACAGCATCTCCCATTAGTTTTGCTTCTCTTTTCCTGTTGTAATTCCCTTCTGCTCTCACCAGGCCATAGAGAACACTGTGGCATGGCCATCCTTGTGTGAACATTGCTTGCAGGACTGAAGGGCCTGTACCAGTGATTGCTTGCAAAGCAGACCCAGGAAGTCTGTAGGAGCCCAGAGAAGAGGCTGAGAGATGGCAGGAGGTATAGTGTGTATGGCCCTGGAGCATCAGTCTGGAGCTCCAGGTAACAGATGGCCCAGGACACGTCAGCTCCCCCATGAACATCCTCAGAGGTATTTGGAGAAGGTAGAAAATTTTCTCCCTTCACACTAAGTCATTCAGCTTTAAAGAAAATGATGGCTCTCCAGGGGCTCAAGAATTTGGGAACACTCAGGCACATGTTGGTGCAAGATTATTAGTCATGCCCAATGTCCATTTTTATCTTCTCTCTTGAATGCCAAATTTTAAGCTGGCTCATGGCTACATAGTATAGAATGCTGGCTGCACTGCACAGCCTCCCTTGCAGCTAGATGTGGCGATAGGACCAAGCTCCAGCCAGTGGCACACAAACGGAAATAAAATAGGTGATATATATATATTATAGATTGTTCCTTTCAAACAAAAGGATATACCCTTCGTTTCCCCTCTTGTCCTTCCTATTAACTGGAGGGGTACAGAGCACTCGGTGGTCTTGGGCCTGGCAAAACGAGCACCAGGAATGGCAGAATGACAAGATGGAAGGAGCCTGGGTCCCTCCCAATGTGGAGCCGCCAGGTCAACCCACTGCCTCCACTGAGTCTTGTTTGGCCACTAGTTCTTTGGAATTCTGTGTCACTGAAAAAAAAAATGTATTCGATTCTGAAAACAGTTGGAGTCTAAAAGGACGTAAGTCCCCATTTCAGGGAGGATGAGGCCAAACTCTTCTTGGTCACTTCCGTGCTTTCCAGTCAACGCATACTTATCAAGGGCTCCCAGGGTTCAGCATTACACAAAACAGATAAAAGCCTGGTCCTAATAGAACTTACATTTAGTATTATTTCACTTAATCTTTATAACCGCCCTGTCAGGGAAACCTCCCCTGTGCTTCACAGAGGAGGAAATTAAGACTGAAGGATTTCCAAAAAATCTCCTGAGGTCGCACAGCTGGTGATTGGTACCTCCAGAATCTAGTTTCTCCTCATGCCTAAGCCATTCCCTCCCCACTAACCCAGTGGTTTCCAAACTGTGCTCCGTGTAGGGCCTCCACAGGGGTTTGTCAGAGGTTGTCACAGATGGAGGGTTGTGATAATTTGGGACCAGGGGGATTTTCTCCACGAGCCCAAGGAAGGCCTGCGGTTCGCTCAGAGAGAGACCTGAGGAGACCTTGAGGTCAGGGATGAGGGACAACCAGTTCTTAGGGTGAACCTGTTGTGCAGAGAAGCCCCTGAAGACAGATGGGGCTGGAGACTGGTGGCCTCCAGGACACACATGCCCTCCATACGCACGGGGCCCTCAGACACACATCTCTGGGAATTGGGGAGAGATGCCCCAGAATACAAACTGAGCTATAAAAGTAATGTTATATTTTTAAAAAATATATCTGAGCTTCTGTATGGTGAGTCATCCCATACACCTGCACACACACAGCAAAGAAAAGTGATGAGACCTTCCACAAAGTTTAGCTGGGACTTTTCCTGAGTAATAATATTCTGGGAAATAGTTTTCAATGCCCTTCTTATATTTTTCTGGACTTTTTACATGTTCCTCAATGAATATTTCATAAACAAGGAAAACACTAACCAAGGAAAGGTTTGGTTTTGTTTTTAAGAGACAAAAACTCAGTTGTACCCAAAGCTGGATTATTTGAGCAGATCTGGTAAGCTCCTGTTCCCAGAAACGCTCAGCTGGTCATTTCCAGTCTGCGAAGAGAACACCGGCGTTCCCTGCCAGCATTGCCCAAGTGAGGGGAGGAGTCCTTGGCAGGGATAAATACACGTTTGCACCCAGGAGGATCCAGCACCTGGACAGGCGGCGGCTTTGGCATCCTCTTACTACACCCAGCTCTCCAAGGCAGGTAATCCCTGATGCTGCCTTACTGGGAGCAAGAAATCCATTTTCCCAGGGTGGTTCTAGGTCTTGGCCGGGAGTCGTGGGTTGTGCGGAGGGAAGGAGCCAGGAAGAGGTGAGCGAGAGTGCAGGGGGCCCTGAGTCCTGAGCCAGAGTCCTGGTACCCTCCGAGGACCATCTTCTGTCTGGGCCTGAGTTTTACACCTACAAATGGGTGGATGTACCACCAGGGCATCTAGGGTCATTTCCGTGCCTGACACTGGATTCTGCTTTGAGTCAGCCATGCGCCCCACAGAGCTGTGTATCCACCCTCAGGACCAAACCTCCCCCCAGGGGCAGGAGGAGCCTCCCCTCACCTGGTGCAGGGTGCTACTCTCAGAGGGGATGCAGACAGAATTATTGCACTAGGTCCCCCTGGGCAGAGGCCGCAGGGACTCAGTGGGGGCTGCCCCTGGGCTCTGGCCTCCCCCAAGCCTCCTGCCAACCAAGTAGACAAGCAGGCTGCTGTCCGGCTACCTAAAAGGCTGCTCAGAAACTGAGCTGACCTGCCAGCTTGCTCAAACAGACAAGCCTTCTTTCTCCAGAAGTAATTTTTGGGGAAGAAAAAGGTTTAACTCTTTTCCTAAGAAATGAACGGTTACATAATCCAGAGCGCAAACAGTTGAGGCGATTGAACTGCCTCTGCCCCAGGGCTCGTCCAAAGGGTGTCCCACTGCCTGGCTGATGACCCTCAGCTCCACTCCCTCTCTTCTCCTCTCCCTGCCCCCCCCCCCCCCCCCCCCCCCCCCCCCCCCCCCCCCCCCCCCCCCCCCCCCCCCCCCCCCCCCCCCGCTCACCGCCTTAGCTGCCCTTCTTCCCCCTGGACTCCGGGGCTGAGTGGGCAGAGGCTGGAGGTAAACAACCCTGTTCGCTTCAGTCCCCAGCTTTGAACCCGTTTCTCTCTGGAGCTCAGTGGCTGCATTCCCTCTTCCTGTGGAATCGTAGCTCTGGCCTGTGGTTTCCCGGCGGGCCTGTGAGAGGCGATAACATCCCTCGAGCACCTGTCAGGAGCCAGGCCCCCTTGTCCATCCGTTTATCTCTCCTGAGCTACTCAGCTTGTTGATTGACAAAGGAATTGAGGCTCAGAGAGGTTCGGTCACTTGCTCACCACCACCCAGCCATCACAAGTGGCCAAAGTGAAATCTTAGCATAGGCCTCTGCGACTCTGAAGCCCACACTGCTTTCTTTCCACCAGGATCCCTTTCCAGGCATTTGGGAGAAAAAAGTACCTGCTATCAACTAGGCAGAGGCTGAAAAGAACGTGTTTCCTTTTTGGGACCCTGGCACCGACCCTTCTTAGGGTCACCTCGCTGCAGCTTGGCCTTCTGCGCCCTCTCTAAATGAGCCCTCACTGCAGCCAGCCGCCGCTCAGGGAGCACCTGCCCACAGCTTGTCATTGAGAGACCAGCACAGGGCTGAGGCTTAGGGTTCCTTCCTGGGGTTCTACTTGGGGGGCAGACCAGGGACATACAGGAAAAGGAGCCTTGTGATCTAGTTCCCTCTGGCTGGTGTCTGCTCACCCAGCTGGAGCGGAGGGTGCTTTCGACCCACAGCACCTCACACCCATCACTAGCCTCCCCACTAGAGCCCGGCAGCCCAAGCTACTCACCTCCGCTCTGTCACTTGCTGGCTATGTGACCCTGGGCAGGCCCCTTCACCTCTCTGTGTCCAGTTTCTCCACTGGAGGAAAATGGCAATAATTATAGTACTTGCCTCAAAAAGTGAGAGGGAGCACAGAGTGTGATTATGTGCATTGGTTGCCTGGGAGATAGACGATGCCTGGGAGGTAGGTCATGGACACGAAACTTGCAGGGGCACGGAGCAGGAAGCAGGCCATGTGGGGCAGTGGGAGGCTGTCAGGGTACCACCTGGCCCTCTGAGACTTAAAGGAGCTTTATTTTTCAGAGTCAAGGGCAAAAGAAATGTCATTCCTTCTGGCTCTGGGGCTGCTAGTGGCTGGACTCTGCCCTGCTGTCCACGGCCTCCCGGGGGGAGTGCCAGATCAGAAGAATGTGACCCAGGAGGGCCAAAGCAAGGAGACACCTGTGGACCTCCTCCGGTTTGCCTCCAGCAACACCGACTTTGCCTTCAGCCTCTACAGGCAGTTGGCTTTGAAGAACCCCAATAAAAATGTTGTCTTCTCCCCGATGAGCATCTCCATGGCCTTGGCCTTCGTGGCCTTGGGGGCCCGGGACACCACCCTGACAGAGATCCTCAGAGGCCTCAAGTTCAACCTCACGGAGATCTCTGAGACAGAAATCCATGAGGGCTTCCAGCACCTCCTGCATGCCCTCAGCCAAGCTGACAAACCACTGCAGCTGAGCATGGGCAATGCCATGTTCGTCCAAGAGAAGGTGGAGCTGCTGGACAAGTTCAGGGACGATGCCAAGGCGCTGTACGCCTCTGAGGCTTTCTCCACCAACTTCCGGGACTCCACTGCTGCCAAGAAGCACATCAATGACTATGTGGAGGAGAAGACCCAGGGGAAAATTGTGGATTTGATCAAGAGCCTTGATCCAAGAACAGTGATGGTCCTTGTGAATTACATCTTCTTTAAAGGTGGGTGCTGGCCTGGGGTTCAAAAGGAAACAGACTATTTCTGAGCTGTCAGGGCTGTCCAAGCTCAGTGACCTGTGTTATTGGGGAAACTGCTGTTGAGGAGGGTGCCCTTGGCTTGTGTGCGTGCGAAGGCGAGGAGTGGAGAGGGAGCAGGGGCACCGTGGCCCCATCTTCTCCTGGGGTTTCCCGCATCTGCTGCTTATTCTAGGACATAACTGTGGGGGAGCCCGTTAATGCTTATCTGAGCCAGAGTGGTACTTTTTATTCGGACTTAAACTTGTCCCTTCCAAATCGCTCCTGGGTGGATTTAGGTGGCACAGAGGATCTGTGCAGAACTGGTGGCCATCTCCACAGGAAGCTAGCCTCCAAGGAGTCCGGCCGTGCCCAGCTCTGTGACTGTGCTGTCCTACAATCTTAAGGGTGGACACGGTGTGGCCACCAGCTGGGAAGAGCCTTGGGGAGGGCACTGTCGGAGACAGGACCCCTTCCCAGTGGGTTGAGCGCCCAATCCCATATACGGGAATGCAAAAAGTGCAAACCTCGTCCCGTGAGTTTCAAAGGGGCGGAGTGTGAGCAGAGAGATTCTACCTCCTAGAGCCAGCAGTCCCCATGGGGACAAAAACTCGACAGAAACGCAGAGCATGATCACTGAGCCAGAGGGTGGTGAGGTGCCTGAGACACACAAGCTGTGGAGAGACACCAAGAGGCCCAGCGAGAGAGCCCTGTGCCAGCAGCTCCTGGCCGAGGCCTGGGCAAGCCCTCCGGGACGGAGACACGGAACTGGGCTCCTCAGTCAAACTGAGCCAGGCTTGGTGTGTTGAGTTTGGTCTTTGAGCGTCCTGTGTTTTTCCTCCCTGACACCCTGCCCTATCCTGGGACTCTCTCCTCCAAATTCTCCTACCCAGGGACACGCCAGCCAGCCCAGCTTCTCCCTCCTTCCTGCCTCTAACAAAGGGGTCACGGGGACACTCAGGGGTGGAAAACAAAGGGGGCCATAGAAGTGGCTACACATTTCCAAGGAAGCCCCAGATCTCTTATTTGGGGATAATCTCCCTGGGAACCTCCATCCACCGTGGGCAGTGGGGGGCAGACCTGGGCTCCTGTCCTCAGGTGGTCTTCGCCCTGCCCTCTGGGTTCCCATTGTGCTGATGCCCCAGCCTGTTTTGCAAGCTCCAGGCGTATGTGCCATCTTGCAGTGCCAGTGAGGAACAACTGGTTTGGCCTTGTAAGGTAAGGGCCCAGGCTGCCACGGCAACGTCATGCCCCTCCCCCCTTCCTGAGGCCCGGGTCCTCTCTGGCCTTTTCTATGCCCAGATCCTGGTGGGTTTTTCATGGCGCACGATTAACCAGGTCTTCGGTTCACGGCCCCCTTTCCAACCCTTCCGGGTGAGGCTTCCCCACCTGCCCAGGTGTTTTTGCAAACCATCCCTAACAGAGCTGTGGCCTGGCTGGTGGGGTTCGGACTGTCTTCGCTGTCCTCAGAGCGGTGCAGGCACAGGGGCAGGGCAGCCCTCGCACTCACTGCATTCTCTCACCACTCCCTCTGCCTCTAGCCAAGTGGATGACGCCCTTTGACCCCTACGCCACTATCCAGTCCCCATTCTACGTGAGCCGGAGGAAGCCGGTGAGGGTGCCCATGATGAGCCTGGAGGACCTGCGCACGCCCTACTTCCGGGACGAGGAGCTCTCCTGCACGGTGGTGCAGCTGCGGTACACCAGCAACGACAGCATGCTCCTCATCCTCCCGGACCAGGGCAAGATGAAGGAGGTAGAGGCCGCGCTGCTCCCGGAGACGCTGAAGAGGTGGACGGACTCACTGCAGATGAGGTGCCTGTCCCCGAGACCCAGGGCCGTCGGCCGTCCCCACTCTTCCCCAGCTCCCCGTCCCCTCTATGCTCAGGCCGCGCTGAGGTCCAGGGGGGGTGTGCGATGGTGGCGCAGGCGCCATTCCGCATCGCCTCCCTCTTTGCTGCCGGTGTGGCTCTGGGCCTGGGTGGTTTTGCTTCTGTAAGATGGTAACATCCAGTGGGGCGGGGGCCGAGGCTTCCTCGGGCCCTAACATGCTCTCTCTAAGTTCCAGGGAGCCTGGACACAGCCCCCAACACTCCTACACATTCTCTCCTTGTCTCCGCCTCCTGGGGGCTGAGGGGGCGGGCTGAAGTGTGATTGGTCAAGGGCAGGGGTGAGACAGGCTCTGAGAGGCAGCTTTGCACTGGCTATTACAGTCATTCATTCATTCATCCATTCAGCATTTGTTGAATGGTTAATCAAGCACCTACTGTGTGCCAAGCACTACTTTAGACCCCGAGGGTATATCAGCAAATAAAACACAAAATCCCATGGCCTCATGGAACTTGCCTTATAATTGGGGGAGAGAGTATAATAAGTAAATTATTTGGTGTGCCAAAGGGTAAAAAATAAGAAGGGAAGATAGTAGGTTTAAGGTAAAAGGGTTAAGAAAGCTGGACTGGAAGGTAGTTGGTGATTTTAAATTTTAGGTAAAATTTGAGTATCAACATGGCAGAGGTGAGGCACTCAGCCATGTGGATATGTTGGGGAAAAGCATTCCAGGCAGAGGGAACAGCCAGTGCAAAGCCTCTAAGTCGGGAACAAGGCTCCTATGTTCAAGGACCAGAGAGACCCCAGAGGCTGGAGCAGGCTGAGTGACAGGGAGCGTTGGTAAATCAGCTCCCTGCTCCCACAGGACTCAGAGTCTAATGGAAGACAGTGTCCTTGTGTTTGGCAGGTGTAAGATGAGGCTCGCCGTGACAAGAGTCTTAGAGAGGTAGAAACAATGAGAGAGGGAAGGTCGGAGGCCAGAGCAATCACTTCTGTCCCCAAGAGCCCTCTGCGGGCTCCGCTCAGAAGCAGAGGCAGCCTCTGCTCCCAAGGAGCTCACTGGGGAGGCAAGCTGGGGGCCTTCAGTTACTTCAGGCTCTCCGACGAAGCCCTTCGGATGCAGTCCCTTCATGCCCTTCTCCCAGCCCCTGTCCGACCCCTCACTCTGTGCCCTCTGCATCATGGAGGATTCCCTTTTTCTTCCCCTGTAAGTTCACGCATCTGCCTCCTGCCCTCCTTTCACCCAGCTAGCTCCTTCTCCTCCTTTGGGACCTGGGCTTGCTGTCACCTCCTGCAGGAAGCCTTCCCAGTGCCCATGGAGCCAGCTGCCTCAGTGCGGCTGCCCAGCATGCCATGAGATCTCTGCTGGGTGACTATGAATCCCACTGCACTGCACGCTTGCAGGGGAGGGCCAGCGCATGCCCCGCCCCAGTCCCGGCCCCAGCCCTGGCACTAGGCCTGGCACTGCTGACACAAGTAGATAATAATGAATGAAGAAGAATAAGCACAGGGTCAAGAGAGGGAGGAAAGAAACACTTATTTCCAGTGAGAAGGGGGTGGTTGAAGAGAAGCCAGGGAAGACCACACTTTGAGGGGAGAGGCCGGTGGATGCCGGGGCCAGCAGATGCTCAAATCCATTTTCCCAATTTTCTAGATCAATAGACCTCTCCCTGCCGAGGTTCTCCGTCTCCAGCAGCTACAATCTGGAAGACATGCTCCCCCAGCTGGGCATGAGGAAAGTCTTCACCGCACAGGCTGACCTGTCGGGGGTCACAGGGGCCAAGAACCTGAAGGTCACTCAGGTGAGCCTTCACAGTCTGGACAACTCGCCCTCCGTGTGGGAGTGGGATGGGAAGGGCCAGGCAGCGTCTGGGGAGCCTCGACTTTGCATGTGGAACTGCATTTCTCATTAGCCAGTCTCCCACCCCAGGGCTCGGTGGAGCACTGGAGCGCTGGGTTGTAATGGTACTGGGGGCTGGTCCCCGCAGCCCTGCAGAATCAAGTGACAGAAGCTGGTTGGGGGGAAGAGCCAGCAGTGGATCCCATCCTGGACTCTGCCTTTTACTGCCTCCGGGGCAAATAATTAAAGTCCTCTTCCCCTCAGTCTTTTCATCAGTGAAACAGGGTGGTGGGCTTTGGCTCGTGTGCAGTGCCCAGCAGAGCGGGTAAGAGGCAATAGGTAGCGACAATGGCTATAGGGCAACTGCGATGGAGACACACTTCGCAAAGGGAAGGAGACGGGGCACCCCTGCACTGTGTTCCTAGAAGCAGAGTGGAGGAAAGGGGGAGCAGCCGGGCAGCCCTCCACTCTCCTCTGTCCCTCCTTCCAAAGGGCGTGGCCATGGAAGGACGTGGGTGGGGGTGGGGGACTGCATGGCCCCAGGATGTGAAGCCACATCCTATGCAAAGTAGCCAAAGGCCCCGAGGACATCTGAGCTGGGGCAGAAGAGGGGCAGAAAGCAGAGCCAGCCCCACTCTCAGCCCTCCCTGTGAGGTCTGCATCAGCCTGCATGGGCTGTTTCCAGGTGGAGGGGCTGCCGGAAAGTTACTTGCGGGGAAAATGCCTTACATCACCTAAGTCCCTCCCCACTAAAGAGCAGGTGTTTGGGAGGGTGCAGCACAGCCTCTGGGCTCAGACAGAGGGGAGCCCAGGCCAGGGCGCCCCTAGTCTCTACCCTGGCTGTGGCATGTCACTCACAATCATAAGCCTCAGTTTGCGCACTTGCACAGTGGACCTGTGCAAAATGAGCTGGCAGGATTGTTGGGAGGGACAGACACACTGAACAAGGTGACCAGCATGGTGACAGGTCAGTGGTGGGTCCTCGATAAGTGTCAGTCCCTGCAGAGGCACTCGGGCAGGCTGCTTCTCTCCCATGTTCCCTGCCCCTGGTGGGTCATCATGCCCTGCTGTCCTCACAGGTGGTCCACAGGACCCTGATCAACGTGGCCGAGAACGGCACCGAAGCAGCTGCCGCCACAGGAATCAGTTTTCTCTTCACGTCCTTAAGAATCCCAGAAATCAACGTGAAATTCAACAGGCCCTTCCTGTTAGCCATACTCTCCAATGACACCCAGAGCCTCCTCTTCTGGGCCAAAGTCGTCAACCCCAAGGAAGCCTAGTGTTCCTCTCCAAGCGGGGGGGCATTCCCACTGAGTGTGCTGGGGTCTCTGGGCACAGCCTGGCCCTGCCTGCTCATTCTTGGGAAAGTGCTATGGACTCTGCCTGGTGGCTCCTACACGCAAAGGAAGTCTGTGGACTCTTTATCCGAGGACTCTGAGACTTCCCGGTGTCAATAAACCATCCTCCTTGGACTGGATGTGCTCTCTGTGCCTTTCCTCCCTGAGCCACTCTGCGCAGGGCCAAGCCCCCAGACCTCCCTCCTGGGCTCTGCCCCACTGCCCAGGCTGGGGGCCCCCCAGCCTTCACCTTCAGCAGCCTAGCCAGGACCCGGAGGGGGACCTGCTGTGCAATTCCTACGTCTGTGGGCTCTCTGGTCCCCAGTTCCAGTGTCGTGTTTCCTTCCCCCAGGATCTGCCCACGTGCTGACCCTTGCAAGGGCTCCCCACCCTGACCATGACTGACACAGGCCCTGGACCCCTTGCTCCTGCAGCTGAGCTGGGCCTTCCACCTTTGAGGATGCCCCCCTTCTGCCCTCCCAGCACCCCCAGCCTGTGGAGAGGGGCTGCTTCCCAGGCTCCCAGTTCTCAGTGCTCCCCCTGACAGAGCCACCCCTCCCAGGCAACCAGAGTGAGGGTGTGGGAACAAATGAGCAGGAAACACACACCTGCAGTAAAAGCAATCACACAGTCGCTCACTGCTCTGACGTGGTCCGAAAGCATGTGCGTGATCTCCGGGGGTCACTCCGGCACCAGCAAAGATGTCAATGGTGATGAACGCACAGTCTTGATCTTCCTGCCGGGCGAGCTGCTGAGGCCTCATCCCCCAGTAACTCCTTCAGTCCTTGTGACGTCCCTGTGAGGGAGGAGCCGTATTATCAGTCTCATTTAATAGATGAGGAAACTGGGGAACACAGGCTTGGTGATCCCCCTCCCCCACAAGGCCACACAGCTGGTAGTTACAGCCAGCAGGATGTTCTCCCAACCTGTCTGACGTCTCAGGAACACTCTAAACCACACAGTGACTCTGCCCTTAAAGATGATCACAGTGATGGCCCTCGTGGGACTTACCACCTGATGGGCAAGATAGGTTATGAAACAAAACCCCAGAAGCTGAGACTCAGAGAGCACCCAACTCAGATGGGGAAGTCAGGGAAGGCTTCCTGAAGGAGGCGACGTCTGTCCTGCCATCAGAGGAAGAGTAGATGATGGTTAAGTCAACAGAGAGGAGAATGTTCTGGGCAGGAAAAAGAGTGATGGGGGCATTTTCTTTTTTCTAATAACTTAAAAAAAGATTTTATTTATTTATTTTTAGAGAGGGGAAGGGAGGGAGAAAGAGAGGGAGAGAAACATCAGTGTGTGGATGCCTCTCATGTTCCCTCCTACTGGAGACCTGACCCACAACCCAGGCATGTGCCCTAGACTGGGAATCAAATCAGCAACCCTTTGGTTTGCAGGCCGGCACTCAGTCCATTGAGCCACATCAGCCAGGGCTGATGGGGGCATTTTCAAGAAAGTAAAAGAAGTTGGGCAGTTCCGGAGCAAGGACGGATGGTGGGGCTGAGGAGGGGAAGGAGCGGGGAGGGAGCTGCTGGACCTCGGAGTGCCCAACAGCTCAGAAAGGGCTCTGGCGTGGTCCCTTAGAGCCGCAGGCAGCCTTGAAGGAGTTTACACAGAGGGTCGCTGTGAGCAGATTTGCACACTAGAAAAATGACTCTGGCTGGTGTGGAAGTGATTCGGGGCTGGGACAGGAAGGCAGGCTGGGCATTCAAGGTGCTGTTGCAGGAACCGAGGCAAAAGAGGGTCCCAGCTGGGGAGGGAGAGAGGGGCTGTTCGGAAAGGAAGGCCGTGAGGAGAGCCAGTGTGGCGTGTGAGTGGATGCGGGGAAGAAAGGAGAAACGCCCGCATTCAGGTGAGGCTCCTGATGGTGGCAAAGGGCTCCCCGAGGTAAGACAGCAGGAGGAGCAGCATGTCGGGAGGAGAGGCTCGCACATTCAGATGTGGACACACTCGGAACCCTGTGGTTCCCAGGAGACAGCCACAGGTTCCACTGAATGTAGGAGAAAAAAGTCTGGGCTGGAGGGGGGCTGTCAGGATTCACCCTCCCTGGGATGGGCAGGTGAGCAGTGAGGGGAGGAGGTCCCCTAAAATGAGTTTCATGGGGTATGAAGAGGAGGACGATGCTCCACTGCGGGGTCGTCTAAGGAAGGGCCGCTCTCTGAGGAGGGCGGGGAGAACCGGCGGAGAGGTGTCGCCCCAGGAGCAGGAGGAGGGTAACCAGGGGACCCGACGGGACTTCGGGGTAAAGTGGCGAATGGATGGGCCCATGGGGTGCAGCGGTGGCTCCCAGTGTCACGGTGCTGTGTTGCAGTCCCCCTTAGTTGACTTTGTAACAGCCCCCAAGTGCAAGGGTGCTAATGAAGGTCATGTGGGTAGGCCCCGGAGAACCGATCCGGTCCTTCCTTTTGGTGAAAAGGCGAAAGTTCTCAACCTGAGAAGAAAGAAAATGATACATACGCTGACATTGCTGAGATCTACAGTAAGAATGGATGTCCTACCTGTGACCTTGTGAAGGAGAAAGAAGAGCAGTGACTTCACGGTCACACCTCCAACAGCAGACTCCTCGCCAGGGCCCTGGCAGTCCCCCTCATCATGGGAGGGGGGAGGGGGAGGACAGGACAGCGGGCTGGTTTGACAGAGAGACCGCGTCCACCTAACTTTTATTTGAGTGTGTCATTACACTCCTTCTGTTTTATTCTGGGTCATTGTGGTCGAGCTCTTATTTTAATTTGTAAATTAAACTTCATCCGGGGTCTGGATGTGCAGGAGAAAGCTCGGCCTAGGGGTAAGTCCCCGCTGTGGCTTCAGGTGCCCACTGGGGTCTCCGAACACATCCCTGTGGATGGGGGTGGGGGGCAACTGCGGTGAGTCACGGCCCTGTGTGGACCTGGTTTGCATCCTAATTCAAGCAAACGAATTGTAAAAAAAAAAAAAGGAAAATCAATTAAGGAAACAATAGCTTGAAATTCGATGATATTAAGGAATTATGGGTGTTCAAAGGTGTGATACGTACTGCTGTGGCGAGGATTTTTACACATTCTTATAGATGAAATGTTGAAGATTTGCTTTAAGACAGTCCAAAGGGGAAAGGGAATGGGTGGAGGAAATGACATTGTCCTCACGTTGCCATTAATTGCTGATGAGATGGGAGGTTCATTACGGCATTCTCTCTGCTGTCGCGTATGTTTGAATTCTTCCGCAATCCAAATTCGAAACAAAGAAAATCCTTGAGGGCAGCAGCGTGCCTTATTCCCCAGCATGCACTGGGCACTCCACAGTTAGTGATGAATGAAGAGACCCCGCTATATCTCCCTTGAGCGACTATCAAGAGAAAGAATTGAAAATCCCGAACTGCCAAACAAGAAGTGACTGTATGGGTGTTTATGTCCAGGCAGTGGATGAGGAGAATAAAAATAAAGTAATAACAAACAAGTCTGGGAGAAAACAAGGTCTGGCTCATACCCAGGAGCCCGCAGAAGCTCTGTCGGGGCGCTCAGTGCTCAGGTCACCTTTGCACCTTCCCTGCTACCAAGCCAGCTCAGGACAGAGATTGTATCTGAGCTGCAGAAGTTTCGCAAGCTCTCTTGCTGCTGAGTACATATGGACTTTGCTGTTTGTGCTGCAGAAAGTGGCAAGGTCTATTGACGTTTCTGAAGAACTAGTCATGACAACTCAGAAAGCACGGTAACCAGAATGAGCAGCAAGCACATTTTAGAGAATCATAGCCCACGTTCCGTGGAGGCCAGATCCATGACTTGGGCTGTGTTCTGTGCCGCGCACAGCCCAAGGGCAGGAAGTAGGTGTCCGTAGGTGCGTGTCAGATGACCGCATGAAACCACAGAGGCTGGCGTGTGGCCCCAACGGACTCAGCCTCTCTTCATACCTATAGACTGTCCACATGCGTCATGGAATTTAATCTTCATGGCGACCTCGAGTGGGAAGGGGGGCAAAGAGCAATCCGAGACTCAGGAGACCATCACTCAGCGAATAGGGTGGAACTGAGACTCAGCCCCGGGACTTGGGGCCCCCCCTCCCCCCTCCCCGCCCCATTCCCCCCTCTGACCCCTGTGCTGCAGAACTCTTCCCTGTGCTTGGGGTTCCACGTAACGCAAGCCGAGGGGCGGTTGTTCTCCTCTCTGTTGGCTGAGCTGACCACTGACTTTGGGCCAAGGGCGGCCTCCGTAGTCAGTTGGTTAGTCCCAGAGGTCCAGCCTGTCCCAGTCCTCCCCACAGGGACAGACGTCTGTGCCCAGGGCCATGCAGACCTGCTGAATCTCTCCAGCTCCTTTGGAGGTTCATGGAAAACATTTGATTTCAGGTGAGTACGGGGCTGTGGGTGCAGCTGGTGTCAGGGGCCCCCAGCCAGCTTGGTGAACCTGCCCAAGGTATCTCATCCCGAGTCACATGTGTGCACACAGACACAGGGGCATGCACACATGTACACTTACTTGCACCCCTCCTGCTCCAAGAATGGCACCTGCAGACAACAGTCTGGAGCGGTGCTGGCTCACCCTGCCTCCATGACCTTGAACATGTTCTCCCCTCTGCTGAACCCCCTTTCCTGCTTCTCTCCGGATCCATCTCCCAGTCCCAGGTCGGGGGCTGCCTCCTCCAGAGAGCCCTCCAGGAACATCCTGCCTCCTGTAGGCTCCCCGTTCACGCTGTCTAGGCAGCCCCTCTGACTGCCGCTGTTCGGGGGGCTGCAATCAGCAATCTGCCTTTCAGTCCCTCCCGATGGCCTGTGAGCATCTTCCAGCCGGGGCCTGGGCTGCAGTCCCTCCTGTCCTCCTGACCCTCAGTGACTGAGCCGGCACATGACTGAACAAGCTTTTCTCCGGGCCTCAGTTTTCCCGCCTGCACGACGCTCATACTGGGTCGTGACCTCCTCTCAGCTCGAAAGCTCTGCGGTTTGGGGGACCTGCTCACACAGTTCCCTGCACGAGCTCACCGAGTTCCCTGAGGGAGCAACCGAGTCTCATCCATTCTGCATTCCCGGCATGTAGCTCAAGTCCCGACAGACTCACAGTCGGTGTTTGTTCGCTGAATGAGCGAGTGAACGAATGAACGTTACATGGAATAAGGGAATGAACTTTTCATAAACTTTTCATCAAAGCAAGGTATTCTCCAAAGCAAATTACCGGGCAAATGGACAAATGGAGACCTGTCTGTTCTCTGAAGATAGATAAACAACACGGAACAAACCTTTCACCCATGAGGTGTTCCTCAAGGCTGTTTCAGTTGTTTTTCCCCTCTTACAAGTGGAAAAACTAAAGTTTAGGAAGGCCCAGGACTGCCCAAGGTCATGTGGAAAATTCATAAGCAGGATGGGGTAGTGTGATGATGACTAATTCTGTCAATAATTGCCCAAACCCAGAGTGGACCAATGGGGTCGAATCAGGCCCTCGCCTAAATAAACCCTAGGGTCAATGGGTCTGCTGAGTCAGAATCACTAGCGGGGGGCTCAGGTTCTCTGGGGCAATAATATCCACTGCTTCCAGGGGCCTGGCCTGTACCTGGCCCTGGGCAGGGTCAACTTGGGGCACGAGCTCTTGGACTTTCTACAACCCTGGACATGGGTGTTCTTAGCATTGTCCCGTGGAGAGGAAGCGGAGGCCCAGAGAGGCCAAGTGACTTGACCACCGTCCCTGTCTCTGGGCTCCTACGTCACAGCAGAGCCTGAGCTGAGCCCAGGTCTCCAGGACGACTCCCGGCACGGCCAAGGGCCTGCTGACCTATCCCTCCCTGGGGGCTCTCTGCAAGTCCAAGAGCACCCCGGGTCACATCCTGGGATGGGCAGAGCCAGAATTTGAAGGGGGGTCAGCTGAAGGAGGGGGTCTGAAAGTGTCCAATGAGACCCCTTCTCTGTGTGTGAGCAGGAAGGAGGTGGTTGGGAGGGAGGGGACCCAAGGGACCGCCCCACCTAAAGCAGTGGGTGCCCTCTTGAGCCACAGAAACAGCTGGAGGGGACTCAGCCGACTGGAGACCTGTGACGACTCGGGATTGCTGCGCTTGGGGACAACTAGAGCTTGTGCATGTGCTTTGGGGCCGGGGCCCTCCTGGCGGGTGTGCAGGGTGCGAGTGCGTCTGCTCAGACAGGGTGTCCATGTGGGTGCCCCTCTCATCTCCTCGTGAACGCACCCCGCGCAGGCTTGGGGCTCAGGTCCTCACTCCACCACCTGCTGCTGTCCCACCTTCGGTGAATCACTTACCCCTTCCAGGCCTCTGTTTTCTTACCTGTCAAATGGGGCTGTAAACACCATGCCTCCCCCACTGGGCTGTGGGGAGGATGCAAGAGGACATGCCGGGGAAGTATTTGCACGGTTCCCAACATGAGGTAGATGCTGTGTGACTGTCAGTGATTACGATTACAGCTGTCGCTGCTGCTGTCCCTGCCACGTGCCTGCTTCCAGAGCAAGGACACCGAAGGATGGAGGCCCCTCGGTGGTGGCTGCTGGTCCCTGTGCTCGTGGCTGCTGGTCCCTGTGCTCGTGGCTGTGGGCCATTGTCTGGCCCTGGTTGGCCAAGGAGATTCCGATCCCATCCACACTGACCCCCGGGACGTCCCTCCGCAGCCGACCCTGCCCTGCCACAAGCTCTCCGTGAGCAACATAGACTTTGCCTTCAACCTCTACAGACAGCTGGCTTTGAACGCCCCTGGAGAGAACATCCTCTTCTCCCCAGCAAGCGTCTCCTCGGCCTTGGCCACGCTGTTCCTTGGAGCCCCTGCAGCCAGCAGGGCCCAGCTCTTGGAGGGTCTGGGGCTCAACCTCAGTATGGTGCCCGAAGCCGAGATCCAGGAGGCCTTCCAGGACCTGCTGCTCCGGCTCCCGGTGCAGGACCCCCAGCTCCTCCTGACTGTGGGCCAGCACAGTTTCCATGGCCTGGGCCCCGGGGCTGGGCGGGACCTGGTGGAGGCCCGGAAATACATCCACGAGTACGTGGAGAAGCAGACCCAGGGGAAGCTTGGAGCCTGGGTGGAGGAACTCGGGAATGAAACTGCAGCAATCCTCATGAATCATGTGCTCCTCAAAGGTAAGATGGTGTATATCCAACGTGGAATTTTCTTCTGGGGATTGGGCTGTGGTCACACCACAGTCCTGTTTCTTACAGCACCCAGAAAGCCCCCCCCCCCCGATTTCCATATAGGAGGTCCACCGAATCCTCAACATTTCTGCTTGAATGCCTCCAGTGACAGGGAGCTCATCACCTATCCCATTCTAATGCTACTTATTGAGGGTTTTTTAAAAAGAATTCTTCCAACTTTAATGTGTGTTAGTACTCCTCAAAGAACTCGTTTAAAATGTAGGTGTTCTGCACTGATCCCCAAAAGATTCTGATTTAAGGGATAGGTAAGTCAGGGACCCAAGACCCTGCATTTGAAGAAGCCCTCTCCCCTACCCCATGGATGATTCTGCTGTAGGAGGCCCTGATCCTCACTTTGAGTAACCCTGAAAGCAACTCCATCAAGAAGCGTGAATGCCCTTCCTCCGGCAGGTCCCAGAAGCCATGAGTTATAGCAGCAAGCACCCGAAGGCAGGGAGACCCTTTATTTTTCCCCAAACAGCCAGCAAGGGCACATGCCTGACTCCGCAGATGCCTCCTGCCCTCCTCACACTGTGTGGTGCTCTTCGGGTCTCCGGGGGTGTTCACGCTCCCAACTCACTCGACCTCCTCACGTGGAGGAGGCTGACAAAGCTAAGACTGATATTCCCACTTCACAGGTGAGAAGACAGGTTTTTAAACAGAAGAAGTGATTGCCTGAGCCACCCAGGCATTCCTCAAATACATGCCTAGGAGTACTTACTGTATGTTTTCTGTAGGCGTGTTTGCACACACACATACACACACACAATCAAAGTGTAAAGTCCCTATTATCATGCCAGCCACTGTGCCTATTTATTGAATTTTTATTGAATTCTCCTTGAGACCCAACAGGGTGGTTATTATTGCGTCCACTTGAGAGACAGGAAAGCCGAGGCCACTTGCCTTAGACCGGCAAGCCGGGCAGAGCCTCGCCTTCAGATCCACACGTTTTCAGAGCAGCCTGTACCGCGCGGCACATTTTTTCCCTTTAAAATTCACCACCTGTGAAAGAGACCAAGGAGACTGGAGAGCAAAATAGTGCTTCCACTAGCATAAAAGTCTTGCAACACTGTGACAGTACTTATCCCCATTTTGCACATGAGAGACAGAAGCTCAGGGTGGCCCAGGGTTTGGTCCCCTGGGTCACACAGGTAACAAAGGACAAGCCGAGAGGAAGTTATGAAGCCGGGAGTGGCGGCCATACTGTGGACCCCCGACTCCCACAGGCTGTCACATGGGTAACCCCTGAGCCCATTCTCAGTTCTCTCCAAGGTGACATTAGCGTCTCTCTCCCCTCAGCCGGGTGGGCGAGACCCTTCGACCCGCAGGCCACCCGCCCGAAGGAGTTCTTTGTGGACGAACACAGGACCGTGCCGGTGCCCATGATGCGGCAGAAGGCGCGCCACCGCTTCCTCCACGACCCTGAGCTGCAGTGCACTGTGCTGCAGATGGACCACGCCGGGGACACCACCACCTTCTTCGTCTTCCCCAAGCGGGGCGCGCTGGGGCAGCTGGAAGACGCCCTGCTGCCTGAAACCCTGATCAAGTGGGACAGTTTGCTCAGGACAAGGTAGACAGCTCACAGCAGGGGCCGGGGAGACGGGTCCCTGCCGCCTTGCTCAGTCACCATGCAGCACCCTTAGTCACTGTCACCCCAGGGCACTGTCACCCCCAGGGCACTGTCCCTGGCCTCCCTGCAGGGGTCAGGGTGACGCCTGGTTGGTGGCACTGGACCAGGAGTCGGGGGGCTGGTTCTAGTCCCAGCTCTGGTGCCAACCTGTGTGACCCCGTGACAGGCAGAGTTAAACAGTGGGGGACAGCATGCACTTTAGAAAGCTCTCTGTCTCTCTCTGAGAGGAGGGGCTCCGGGGGCAGAGAGACCAGCGGTGGGAACAAGGGTGAGGAGGCTGCAGGCCTGCAGCTGGTTGAGGGCGGAGGCTGGAGCCTGCTGAGGCCCTTCCGCCCTTCCTTCCAGGGTTTCAACAGCAAACCCATTCTGTCTCTCCACAGGGAACTCGATTTCCATTTCCCCAAATTTTCCATCTCCAGCACTTCCAGACTGGAGCCACTCCTCCCCCGAGAGACGGTGGGCGGAGGCCTCCCCGGGCAGCCTGGACTGCACATCTCCAGGGTAAGCTGGGAATCAGGTTCCGGGGCTGTGGCGGGCTCTCCACGTCTTTGGGCCCCTGCTGGGGGAAGACATCCAGTGTCTCCATACACATGGATGTGGCTGTTTCTGTAACTTTGCAGGTTACCATGTATCCTCTGCATTTATTCCACACTATTACACACCTACCACCCAAGACATGGGGGGCCCATGGGAGTAAGTCCCCATTCCCACCCTCACGCGACAGACAAGGAAGGGGGAGGCAGGGACAGGTACCCAGAGGAAGCTCCCGGGAGGGCACTCCTGCTCGTGGGCCTTGGAAAGCTGCGTCAGCAGGGACTGACAGGGAACACGGGGACAGCCTGGGAGGAGACACGGTGCCATGGAAACTGAGGGTCCCTCATCTGGGTGGAGCAGAGGACCTAGAGGGCCCTGAAAGCCACACTGGCGACCTGGAACTCTGTCTTGAGGCCAAAAGGGATGGACTCAGAGTTTTAAGCATGACCATACTAGTGGTCTAGAAAGATTTAGAAAGATCTGTGGAGGGGCACAGGTCAGCCCGGCTTGAGTCACCGAGAACAGAGGGCAATGTTCAGGGCTGGGAGCTCCCCCGGGAAGACCCACAGGAGCAGGAAGTGGGAGGGAGAGCTCGGGGCTCACAGCACCACCAGCCTCGCCTGCACGCCGCCCATGCCGGGCCTCACTGGGCACTGCTCTGGGCCAGGCGCCATGCCCGAGTCTCACAGGACATTGGTGAAGTGCATGCTGTCATTCCTGTTTCACAGACAGGGCAACCGAGGCTGAGAGAGGCTAAGAAAACTGCCCCAGGTCACAACTGCTAGTTAGTGTCAAGCCAACACTTGAGCCAACTGAAATTGTTTAACATCAATGGCCTACATTTGGTTTTTTTGTCCTTTAAAATTTTTTTAAAAATATATTTTATTGATTATGCTATTACAGTTGTCCCATTCCCCGCCCCCCTCCCCGTATTCCTTTCCACCCTGCACAACCCCTTCCCACCTGCATTCCCCTCCGTTAGTTCATGACCATGGGTTGTACATATAAGTTCTTTGGTTTCTACATTTCCTGTACTATTCTTAACCCCCCCTTGCCTATTTTCTACCTACCATTTATGCTACTTATTCTCTGTACCTTTCCCCCCCCTCTCCTCCTCGCACTCCCCTGCTGATAACCCTCCATGTGATCTCCATTTCTGTGATTCTGTTCCTGTTCTAGTTGTTTGCTTACTTTGTTTTTGTTTCGTTTTGCTTTTTAGGTTTGGTAGTTAATATCTGTGAGTTTGTTGTCATTTTACTGTTCATACTTTTGATCATCTTCTTCTCCTTAGAGAATTCCCTTTAACATTTTATATAATAAGGACTGGGTGATGATGAAATCCTTTAACTTGACTTTATCTGGGAAGCACTTTATCTGCCCTTCTATTATAAATGATAGCTTTGCTGGATAGAGTCATTTTGGATGTAGGTCCTTGCCTTTCATGACTTCGAATACTTCTTTCCAGCCCCTTCTTGCCTGCAAGGTTTCTTTTGAGAAATCAGCCGATAGCCTTATGGGAACTCCTTTGTAGGTAACTGTCTCCTTTTCTCTAGCTGCTTTTAAGATTCTCTCTTTATCTTTAATCTTGGCTAATGTAATTATGATGTGCCTTGGTGTGTTCCTCCTTGGGTCCAACTTCTTTGGGACTCTCTGAGCTTCCTGGACTTCCTGGAAGTCTATTTCCTTTGCCAGATTGGGAAAGTTCTCCTTTATTATTTGTTCAAATAAGTTTTCCACTTGTTGCTCTTCCTCTTCCCCTTCTGGTACCCCTATAAATGGATGTTGTAATGTTTAAAGATGTCCTGGAGGTTCCTAAGTCTCTAATTTTTTTGAATTTTTGTTTCTTCATTCTGTACTGGTGGAATGTTTCTTTCTTCCTTCTGCCCCAAACCATTGATATGAGTCCTGGTTACCTTCCTGTCACTGTTGGTTCCCTGTAGATTTTTCTTCATTTCACATAATGCAACCTTCATTGCTGCCTGGGTCTTTTTTATGCTGTTGAAGTACCCAGTGAGTTCCTGGAGGATCCTGATCACCAGTGTTTTGAACTGTGGATCTGATAGGTTGGCTATCTCTTTGTCACTTTATTGTATTTTTTCTGGAACTTTGAACTGTTCTTTCATTTGGGCCATATTTTTTTGTCTCGGCATGCCTGTTATGTAGTAAGGGGCAGAGCCTTAGGTGGTCACCAGAGTGGGGCAATCCATGTGGCTTCCTTGCGACGCCGTATGTTAAGGAGGGTCTGAGAGGGAACAGTGCCGTTTGCTCTGCTCTCTGCCAGCTTTCAGTCACTTCCCCCACTTCCCACAAGCAAATTGTGCCCTTCTGGTGCTGATTCCCTTGTGCTTCGGTTTGTGTATGTTCCAGGACCCTGTGGGTCCCTCCAACGAACTCTCCTGTGAGGCTGGGAGTTTCTCCCGCCACCACCTCAACCGCCACAGATGTTTTCGATCAGAGGTTTGAGTCTTTATTTCCCAGAGCTGGAACCCTGGATTGCATGGTCTGTCTCGCTCCCTAGTTGTTCCTCCCAGTTTATCTGCACGCAAAGGTGGGACCGCCTGGTCCTCCAGCCACCACCTTGGTAAGAGTCCTCTCTGCCTGGCTGTCCATCTCTGCCCCTCCTACCGGTCTGAGTGAGTCTTTCTCCTTTAACTCCTTGGTTGTCAGACTTCCATACAGTTCAATTTTCTGTCAGTTCTGGTTGTTTCTTGTTTTTAAATTTGTTGTTGTCCTTATTTTGGTTGTGTGAGGAGGCACAGTGTGTGTCCACCTACGCCTCCATCTTGGCTAGAAGCATATTCTTTTTCTTGAATGGCCCTGGGTCCCTGTGGCCTCCTTGTCATACACATTCTGAAGGGACAACAGAGGATGAACGAGGGAGTGCGGGCTTTGAGGTCAGACAGACCCAAGTCCAACCCTTGGCTTTGTCTCATCCTGGCTGTGGGACCTCAGGCCACACCACTTTGCTGAGCCTCAGCGTCCTCATCGGATAACTGGGGGCCCTGGGCCCTGTCTGAGGGGATGGGGAGAGCCGGGTCCTCTGATGTTAGGTGAGGTGATCTTCCACAGACGGCGGTAATGACGAAGGTGACATAATGACGGAGTGGGGAAGGTCCCAGGTGTAGATGAAGTTCAGGGACAGAGCAGAGAACAGAACAAGTACAACCTGGTGCAGGGATGGGAAGGCACGGCAACGAATAAATACCTTCTTGACACACCAGTGACAGCACATGAATGAAGGGTGCATGAAGAGTAGGTGAGCCGGTAAGTGAACGACTGGCTAGGTGTGGGGTTTGGTGAAGGAGGAGAAAAAATGGTATGAAAGTCAAGGTCTGGTTGATCCTGCCTGTAGGGTCCAGTGACAACACCTGAACTTTCCTGGCAGGTCACTCACAAGGCTGTGATGACTCTGGATGAGAAGGGCACAGAGGCCGCTGCTGTCACCAGCATCCAACTCACCCCAGGGCCCCACCCTGACCTCGACCCCACACCTGCCCCAGACACTGGGTTCCGTCGACCCTTCCTGGTGATGACCTTCCACACCGAAACGGGCAGCCTGCTCTTTCTGGGGAAGATTGTGAACCCGTCGGGGTGACATGTGGAATGTGCCTGGAAGCAGGGCGGGGAACAGAGTCAGCATCCAGGTCTCCGCGGGGCCCTGGGGGCCTCAGCAGGGTGCTCGGGGCTCCTTCTCCGGCTGGAAGTGAAGTGGGAAGTATTCCAGAGTGGCGGTGGCGGTGGGTGCCCCTGCACAGGCTTCCCGCAGCCGCGGAAGAACCCCTGGCCTGCGCGCCACGATCCTCTGCCGCAGCACCTCCTTCAATGAGACAGCACGCGAGCCCTGGCTCTGTTGTGCAGTTTTCATGGGGGCCTGCGGGGCGAGGGCAGAAATGGGGGGTCGAGGTGGCGCCGGCGAGCGAACATCTGCTACGCACCAGGTGCGTCGTACATTTTATCTGGTGTTAACATTAATTTCCACAACAACCTAACAAGATAAGCACCAGGTTAAACCATATGAGACTGGTTATCGTTGGCCTTCTTTCTCTTACCCACACAAAAAGGCGACCTCCTGTGGTTTCACCTGATACTCGTTCTCCCTTCTCCTAGCAGAGGCGGAGAACTTACGGCGCATGCTCAAGGTCACGCAGCTAGTCAGCGGCCTAGCCGGGATTCGGGGGCTGTTTATTTCAAAGCCTGGACTCTGCACGTTCATCTGTTTTGCTAAATCAGTTTCTCACTTGCTTGCGTGCACAAATCCCCTGGCAACTTGGGGAAAACAGATTTTGATTCAGCAGGTCTGGGCTGGAGTCTGAGGTCAGTGTTCCCCACAAGGTCTGGGGGTGCTGAGGCTGCTGACCACATGATGACCACCCAGGAGTGCTAAATGCTCTGTCTCCATGACCCAAGGAGGGGCTGAGTTGGTGTGGTCAGCAGGGCAGAGGAGTGGCCCTGGCCCTCGATGCATCCATGGGGCTGGGCACAGAGTTGGCAACACCCTTTGAAGCCTGCTGGCAAAGCTAGTTTTAGGGTTGCCTGCTAATGAGCATTTTGGGGGGAAATAAGTGCCCAAACCAAGGCTTTTTTGCCTATTCTAGGCATGCTGTGCAGGCTATGCTTCATGTCAGTTATTGCAACTGAGACCTAGGCTGTCAGCTGGCTCCTATCCCTGTGTCTCTGACTGCACAGAAGGGTCAGACCCACCCAAGACCAAATCCCGCCCCCAGCTCTCTAGATGCCACTGGGGGCAGTGATGGGGACTGCAAGCAGACCCAAAGAGCCAGTTGAATGCCACTCAAGGGGCTGTGGTGTGTGATCTCATTAAAACTTCATTTCACATTTACTGCCAGAAATAAAATTTACTGATTTTTTTCCTCTTCTCAAGTGAGAAGGTGCCCAACAGAGTGCCAATGAGTCAGTAAAGTTGGCGTCTCCAGAAACGGGAGCCCCAGAGCCACTGAGAGTATCCCCTGAAAAAGATGGTGAGCAGCCCCAAAGCACTGGAAACTGGGTGTCTTCTTACATTTTGGTTTTTGAAGGCTGATAGTGGGGGGTCCTAAACCCTAATGTGTATGAAGCCAGGTGGATGGTAGGCAGGGATTGGGGAAAAAATACAGCATAAGTTTAGTAGCAGATGTCAGCTGACTGTGGTGTTGGGGAAACGTAAGGAGTGGTAGGGACTGTGGTAAACTGGAAAGTGGGGCTTCACCCTAAGGGAGCACCCAGTGGTGGCCTGCCTGTGACCATGGCTTAGAAGAGAGAAATTTAAGTTTTGCCCTCAGATTAAAGTGTCAGTGTCGGTGTATATGGTAGCTCTAGTTCACCCATTCATCAGGGAACTGGCTTCTTCTAAATTGTGAGCTTGCTATTCCTAGGGTGTCGTCTTCTGGATGTTTGAAGACCACTGACCCATGTCTCCACCTTCCAGCCAACGGGAAAGGGGCAAGGGAAAAAGGAGGGCAAACTCGCTCCCTTTAAATGTACAATCCATGAATTATACACATCTCTTCAAATCTCCTCCTATTGGCCAGTATCTAGTCACATGGCACACACATGGCTGCAAGAGAGGCAGAGAAATGTCATTTCTAGCTAAGGTGGCCATGTGCCCACCAAAACTTGGGAGTTCTCTTAGTTTAAAAGAAGGGATGATTGGTTATTAGGGACCCTCCCACACAGCCTCTGCCTAAGCTCCTGCCAGCCTCAGGTAGACCTTGCAGAAAGGTGACCAAGGGTTGCTGGCTTTTCAGGTTTTGAGAGAAGCTAAAATTTGGTTTTTTATGTAAGAAACGTTTTCATTGTTGAATCTTGACAACACATTCAATTAAGGAAAACAAGAAAACAACCAAGCAGCCAACAGTAAGTGAGGTCAGTGAAGCAAGCAGTGGATCCAGAAGGCAGCTGGTCAGAGTGGAGGGCAGTCTGCAGGGTCCTCAAGGCTGGCCCTGGCCAAGGTGCCTTGGGTTGACTGGGGAGTCCTGGGGTGTGACCTGGACTGAAATCCCAGGCGAACATAAGTCTGTGTCCAGCCATGTCTGACCACGGTTTACAAAAAACGTGCAAGACTCATCCTTTAGACGATTTCTGCCAACAGAGCCAATTTATACGAAGATAACTAGTACGACAACGTCAGTGATTTTGCTGACGTGAAGACAAATACAATGTTATGGGAAGTATATGAAGATCTGTGACATGCCCACATCTTTGTTTTGCTTCCCATCCAAACATGATCGGTCTAGACGCGTGCAAGGAAGACTAAACTCGGTCCTCTCTGGTATTTGACTGATTTTCAGTCGTGGACAACTATGGCTGCACACAGCCTCTTCAGGCCTTTTGTTTCGAAGCTCTTGTCTTTCAAGGGATGAATTTAAAAAACTTTTTTGTCTTTACTCAAGGACACTTTTTCATTGTGTTTAGAGACAGAGGAAGAGAGAGAAAGATTAGAGAAACATGGATGTGAGAGAAACATTGATTGGTTGCTTCCTGTACACACCTTGACTGGGAATCGAACCCACAACCTTTCAGTGTATGGGATGACACTCCAACCAACTGAGCCACACCAGCCACAGCTTAGGGGATGAATTTATCCAGCAGTTGGTTTTATTAGCTTGACTGACAGCTTGTTGGTCTCTGGGAACATATGGAAAGCAGTCCCCTTTCGTACTTTGTTCCTGGAGGGCCTGGCTGGGAGGCACCCTCTCTGTCCTGGCTAGAACCACCCTCCTGTCCCTTCTGGCCATTCCCACCTATCCCTGAGCGGCCCTTCTCAAGGCCCAGGCAACCCCATGCCTCTGTGAGGGAGTGACAGGCTGGTGTCCTGCTCAAGGTACCCCACCTCCTCCCTCCCCAGTTTAAGGGACTCATTCCTGCTGGTCGCCCTGATCTGGCCACTCATCTGTCTCCATTCACAAATGATCTGGTCCCAGTCCTCAGGCGCCCACAGTCCCACAGCCGGGAGGAGCCCCAGGCTGTCTGGTGATGTGGCTCTCTGTCCTGTGACCCGAAATCTCTGTGACAATGAAGCTCAAAGGCTTTCCTGCCCTCTGGGATAAGCAAGCCCCTCAGCAACACAGGAAACATTGGGTTAGGTTGTCCTTCCCACTAGGGGGAGCCTGATGCAGTCCCCGCCTTGGGAGTGCTCCTGTGGGGCCGTGCCCACCAGGGCCGAATGTCAGACAACCCCGGCTATGGTGGAGGGCGAATTGAGGACAGATCTAGCTTGACAAGGAAGAGAGGAGGCAGGGTGGCCCTGCGGGGAGACCATGGGGGCCTCGGGTGCAAGGGGCGGCAGGATGCCAGCTGCTAGCTATGTGACCATGAGCAAACATGTCTGTAAAATGGAGCCTGGAATGACGCTGATCCCTGCCCAGGGGCCCCTCAGAACCCGACATCCTCTCCAGTCCTCACTATGACCCTCTGAGGAAGAGGCTCCTTATGTTTGGACAGCAGAACAAACTCAGGAACAGAGGCTTAAGTAACTTCCTCCCCTGAGTCCCCAAAAGGAGGTCATGTCTGCCCAGAAGCACCCAGTGTGTGTCCCCACATGTCCCCTGAGCCCTGAGCCTCCCTCCTGGGCATCTTGGGTCTAGTGTCCATCTCTCGTGCCTGCAGCACAGAGAACTACACCTAAGCCACCTTCCAGGAGCCCGAGGCAGTGCCTGGGCCAGGATGGGCAATGGAGGGATGCTCACCAGCTGGACCCGTGCAGACCCGGGCCGTCCCCACAGGAAAGCAGAGGATAGAGGAGTGGAGGTCCAGGAGAGAGAAAGAGAGATGTGAACACAGCCCATCCTCGGCCTTACACACACGCACACACACACATACAGCAGGCTGGGGTAAGAGGGAAGGCAGGCCCCCAGTAGGGGACAGCCGCGGAGAAAGGCAGCAGGGAGACAGGAGAGAAAATTGCACCAATTCCCAGAGCAGAGCAAGAAATTGTTTCCAGAGGTAGTTATGAGCTGGCCCCCGGCCCCTGCAGCCCCATCACTTAGCAGGTCCAGAGGTCCCCTCGCAGCTGCCAGGACCAGGAGGGGGCGGGGGACGGGCAGGGGCGGACAGGGCCTGCTGGAGAAAATCTCCCCAAACCAGGCTTGGCATCCAGGCCTCCGATTGCCCTGAGCCTGGGGGAGGGGGGCCAGAGAAAAGCGGTCCAATATGGCTGTCCTCACACACACCCCCGATGCCCATCTGCTCATCACGAGAGGCCGGGTGGGTAACCTGAGAGTCCCAAAGGTGTGGCTCTTAAGGCCAGGCCATCCCTAAGCCAGGGGCCCTGTCTGCTGGGTCTGGCGTCGGCGAATCTCAAGCACGAAAAGCTCACGGGAAGCTCCGGAGGAAATGCCGTGTGAAGTGAGGGGACCCAGCGGAATCCCTCCTTTGTTTTCTTCTGTCCTAGGAAAAACATTCAACGCGAGATCGACCCTTTCGACACATTTCTAAGTGCAGGACTCTGCATTATTCTCTGTAGGAATAGTCCTGCACAGCAGGCCTTGAGAGCCCTTCATTTTTGTATAATGCAACTTTATATCCACCGAATGACGGTCCCCTGTTTTCCCCTGCCCCAGCCCCGGGCGCCACCATCCAGTCCCTTCCTCTCGCCAGTCCTGCCACTTCAGACGTGTCGTGGAAGCAGGCCTCGCAGTCTCTGTCCTTCCGTGTCTGGCCCGCTCAGCATCACGTCCTCCAGGCGCAACCACGTGTCACAGATGCCGAGTTGCCTTCTTTTTTGAGGCCAAATAATCTTCTGCTGTATGTAGAAGGTGAAAAGAAAACTTACAGAACAGGTGAAATTTATTTCCAGATCAGGTAGCCAATAAGATGTTACTATCCAAAATGTAGAGGGAACTCCTACAATGTAATACCCCAAACACAAATAATCCTCTTAAAAATGGACAGCGTTCCTCCAAAGAAGACACACAAATGGTCAACAGTTTTATGCGAGGATGCTCAGCGTCAATCACCAGGGAAATGCACCTTGAAGCCACAAGGAGGCACCACTTCACACCCGTTAGTACGACCGTTATCCAAACAGCAGAAGGTGAGTGCTGGCAGCGACGCGGAGGAGTCGGGACCCTTGAGCACTGTTGGCGGGAATGTCAGCTGGTGCAGCCGCTGCGGAAACCAGTCTGGAGGCTTCTCAACAAATCGAAAATGGAGTCAGGAGATGGTCTGGCATCCCCACTCCGGGTATGTTTATCTGAAAGGGCTGAATCAAGATCTCGGAGAGACGCCTGCCCCGCCGCGTTCATTGCGGCATTGTTCACAGCAGCAGAGCGGTGGAGACCGCCTCAACACCCGTGGAGGGACGAGTGGGTAGCAAATACCTCTCATTCCTGTCCTGGTTCAGTCTTCGTCGTCAAATGTCAGAGCAGGCAAAGGTCCCCAGAGCGTGTCCTCCTGCGCTTTTCAAACGAAGCTTCTCTGAGGGGCAGAGGGGCCCACGGGCGGTGCTCCATGCCCCCATCCCGCCCGGGGTTGGGCAGCTCTGTCTGCTCCCTGCTCCCGAAGTAAGATTTTGGCTAAGAAAGAGGTTGCACTGCTGAAAATGTTTAAAATGTAAACGATTCTTAATGACATCAATTGTTGATATGGAATTTAATTATGCTCCCAGGGAGGGGAAAGTGGCAGGTACTATCCCAGGGTCTCATGGCCAGAGAGGACAAGAGGCCGGCCTCTGGCCCTCAGGCCTCTGAGTCAGGCAACCCCAGGTCCTCTCTCTTGCTCTGCCCTTCCTTCCTCCCTTCCTCCCCCTCTTCCTCCTCCTCTTCCCCTCCCCCTCCTCCTCCTTCTTCTTCCTCTTCTTCTTTCCCTCTCTCTCTCTCTCTCTCTCTCTCCCCTGCTCTCTTTTGCTGCGTAACCTTGAGCAAGTCCCAGAATTAACTTCACTTACCTCCTTGTAAAAAAGGGTAATTTAGTGCCTCCTTCATGGGGTGCTTGGTGAGGTACCTGAGTCGCTAACCCTCAAGGACTGAGGAGCATGTCCCCACGGCTGCCTCGCAGGGTCTGGCTGCTGTTACCTGGGCTGGGGACCCGGAGACCCAGCTCTGGTCCCAGCTCACCGTGGACATCTCACCCCCCCACCCCCTCCCCACTCTCTCATCCGCTCAGCAAGAACGTTGGCCCAAAGCCGGGGTTTTCACCTGGCTACAAACGAATCATCTGGGAAAGTTTTTGAAAGTGCTGACCCCCAGGCCTCACTCTCACGTCACCGGTCTGCAGGGGGCTTAGGTGCTGGTGCTTTTTCCAAGTTCCTGGTGATGCTCATGAGCCACCAGAGCGGAGAGCCACCGCTCTGGCCAAGTTTAACCCCTTCTAGCTCTAACGCGCTGTGGATGAACTCAGCTTTCTTCCAAAAATACCTGATCACCACTACCAGGTTGGAAGCCCTCTTAGGTGTTTGGTCTCTGGCCCAGTGAGGACTTCATACGTTTCACCGCCTGGTGTGGCCCAAGTTGGGCGTTTTCAAGTAAATTTTTTTCCTTGATAATAACTTACCTCCATGCTGCCAACTTTCCAAATAAGCCTATTTTGTAAATAACCATATGGCTCCAGTTCATTATCCTGGGATCTTACGCTGGTTAGATAAGGGAAAGAAAATGTCTGAGCCACTCTAGTTTACCTTCATGTTAACTTCGGGTCACGCCTCTTCCCCTCTCCCTTTGCCTCCAGTTGAGCGATTTGAAAGGGAGTTGGAGGAATTACTGACTTTCACATATGCAAAGAAGGGTAAAGAAAAAGGAAGAGAGAGGAGAGGGAGGAGAAGAAGGGAAGAGAGGGAGGGCGGGAGGACTCCTTTTCATGCAACAACAGTAATTACGGCAAACGCATTAGTCCAGGAGGACACCTGAGGAATCTGCAAGCTCTGGATGGAGAAAAACGTTAACTGTGGCTGAGGAACATAAAGGAGACTTAAAAAATGGAGAGATGCAGCCTAGCCTCGAATAGGAAGACTCGGCAACAGCTCTTCCCAAGCTGAGTATGCCTTACTTAAATCATGCCGATGTTTAACGGGAACTCAGTAAGATTCTAAAATCCGTGTGAAACAGCCACAAGCGATAATGACCGGTGAAATGATGGAAACCCAAAGAACGTTGAGGGAGGACTATCTCCCTGCCAGAGGTTGAAACACATAAGATCCCTAATCTAAATTATACAATTGCAATTTGCCAATTATCAAACACATCATTGAAACCATATGATATGTGAAGAGACAGACTAATCAATGGAACAAAATAGAAAATCAGCAAATAGCCCCAAATGCGTAACGGGGTTTAGACTCCAATGAAGAAGGCATTTCAGATCAGTGGAGAAAAGGTGTATTTGTCACTAAACAGTTGGGACGGCAGAGTTGCTGTCTGGAAAGTAGGTGTCAGATCTGTAATTTTCATAGTACTCATTGTGTGTGTTCACAAATATTCCACTTTTGCTCTCCTTCCAACCACGTGACTGGCTTTCACCCATGAAATGTGAACATGAGCCTTTCCCCTCAGAGGAAGCCTTCAACAGCCAGGGCGTGACTCACTGCGTCCCTCTGCACCGAACCCAGCGACCCACAAGGTCCCCAGCCCTGTGCCCTGTCAGCCCTGGTCCTAGAGTCCCCAGCCAACCCCAAAGACGCATGAATTCATGGCAAGAAACGAGCCCCTGTTGTTCTCAGCCACCAGGACACGGGGTTCTCTGGCGTGCGCCAGGGTCAGCTGCATGGACGGTGAAGACTTCCTTGTGAAGAGTGAAACCCTGGAAGCACTAGAGGAAACCATGAGAGAATTACTTAAAACCTTGGCGTAAGCGATGCCTTTCTATCTAAGAAAAAAAAACCCAAAGCCATTTTTTAATGATTAGTAAGATTACACACAAACAAAAAAAACTGCTGTGTGACTAAATGCTGCTATAAGCAAGGTCAAAATAAGAAGGAAAAACTGGGGGAACTACAACTCATATCATGGGAGAGGGTTGATTTCTTAATATACAAAGAGTTCTTACAAATCAATAAGAAAAAGACTCATGACGGAATATAAAAATGGATAAAAATATTAGTGTTTGTAATACAGAAAATGAGCTTGGTTCTTCAACTTATAAAAATATGCTCAACTTTACTCAGCTTAAAAGAAACGCAAATTAAAACTACAAATGAGAATCTCTGTTTCATCTGTCAGATTGGCAAACATCAAAAAGTTGGTGCTATATTAATGAAAGTGTAGGAGACAGGGAATTTTGTATATGCCCAGAGCAAATATGAATGAGAACAGCCTCTGGAAAGGGACCTCTGATAACATCTCTCAAAATTATAAGCACACACACGCTTCGACCCAACAGTTCCATTTCGAGGAATTTATCCTGAGTAAACGCATCTCCCAAGAGCGCACACAGATGCCAACAGACACAGGCAACGATGCTCCACGTCACTGACCCTCAGGGACACGCAAACTCACACCACCTGAGGGACCGCCTCCCACCTGTAGGCGTGGCTGTCGTCAGCAAATCAACGAGCAGAGAGCTGGCCGGGACGTGGAGAAAGGGAGCCCGCGTGACTGCTGGTGGGAATGCAAATTAATGCAGACCCTGTGGAGAACTATGAGGATTCTTCAAAAGGTAAAAACAGAGCTGCCATGGGATCCAGCCACTCCACTTCTGGGTACTTATCCAAAGAAAACAAAAGCACTGTTTCAAAAAGATGTGTGCGCCCCTATGTTCACGGCAGCATTGCTAGTAAAGATGTGATACATCCATACAGTGGAACATTATTGGGCAACAAAAGAGAATGAAATGTTGCCATTTACGACAACGTGGGTGGGCCTAGATGGCACTGTGCTAAGTGAGGTGAGTCAGACAGAGAAAGACAAACACTGCACGATACACTTACATGTGAAATCTAAAAAAAAACAATAATTGAATATACAAAATAAAACATAAACATACCCACAGATACAGAGAATAAGCTGATGGTTGCCAAAGGCCATGGGTGGGGGGTGGGACTAAAAATAAAAATTAAATGAAAGTTAGAAAACAATCTAAAAACTAAAGTCAAACATAAAAATTGGAAAGAAAGAAAAAGAAAAGAGAAGAACCTTCATCCCCACCAATAAGTGACAGCCTTCTTAAATGACACTGCGGTCACACAAGGACCATGGTGTGGACACAGCTGGGTAAACTCTTCGTGACTCTTCGGGAAGTGGCGTGGAAACATCACCGAGGTGTACGGTTGACTACGTGGAAGGGGCAGGGGGCAGAAGGCGGGGACAGGATGCTGCCACCTGAGCGTGAGTAAAATCGTTCTGGGGGATGTCCAAGCTGCCAGAAACCTGCTTGTCTTTGGGGAAGGGACAGCATGCCGAGTAGAGGTTTGGAAGAAGATTTTATTGTATGTCTTTCATTCACTTTCAATTTTGAACAAGGGGAATATGACCTCTTCAAAGAACAACTTTTTTAAAAAAGATTTTATTTATTTAATTTTAGAGAGGGGAAAGGAGGGAAAAAGAGAGAGAGAGAGAAACATCAATGTGTGGTTGCCTCCCACGTGGCCCCCACTGGGGATCCGGCCCACAACCAAGGCATGTGCCCCAACTGGGAATCGAACTCGCGATGCTTTCATTTGCAGCCCGTGCTTAATTCACTGAGCTATGCCAGCTAGGCAAAGTACAACTTTAACTGCGGGGGGGCACAGAAACTCTCCGTGGTGACTGGTTCTCCGGGGTCCACCAGCGCGAGCCCGCAGCTAGGACCCAACCAGCAATGACACCAAGTGTTTACGTGTGTCCGAGCATTGGAAACAATTATGTAACCCTCCGTGCCTCCGAAATTTCATACCCAGAAGGTTCAAGGCAATTGACCACAATTTCCCTGCTGCGCAGGGTTGCATGTGTTTCAGAACTGGAAGACATTCCTTCAGAAAAACTAAGACCCAAGAATGTTTTAAAAGGTCACTCTACTTCCATTTCAGCTAAGAGATTTTTTTTTCTAACTAAAGCTGTGAAATTGCTCTAGAACATCAGATGAATTTTGTATCTGCTTATCTTACATAGACGCTCCCGTAATGATTGCTCTCCCGACCTCCTTTGGCGTGGAGAAGGCACTGACAGGCATGTGAGCACAGGGAGAGTTTCACATCTACCGAAACCAGGGGCTGCACCTGAGGAATGCCAACCTGAGGTCACCTGGGGGGGCGGCGAGGATGCATCAGGGAGCCGGGATGCTTTCACAGGGGCTGCGGGTCAAACTGGGCTTCCCATGCAGAGGTCCACCCCAGCCTGACGTTGCCCACTTCAAAAACGTTGGGCATAGGGTCAGCCTGAGAAAGAGCTTTCGAATCAGGAAGACCCGGATTTGAACCCACCATATTCCAAAACCATCCCCACCCAGGGTCTTCAAGGACAGCGATGGGTTCCCATTAGAGCAGATCCCGGAGAGCTGGGCCCACACCGGTGACAGCATTTGGTCAACGGGCATCCCAGAAGCACTGTGAGGACAGACAACCCAGGGAGTGTCTCCGATGTCACGAGCCCCGCAGAAGCTTCCTCGTCAGCGGCCTGGAAGAGAGGAGTACCCGCCCGCACCCGCTTCCTGGTGAGGATGGGTACCGGATCTCCAGCCAACTGGATGGTGCCCTGGGGCCAGATGAATTTAAATTTAAAAAATAAGAAAATGTAACATTTGTTGTCCAGCTGAGTTAGCGGAGTAAAATAACTACCTACTAAATTGTTATTGTTATTAGTATTTGGTGAATAGTTTGTGGGGAGACTGTCTTTGGGGTGTCCCACACTGCTGACCCACCTAACATTATGTGTCCATCCATGGGACACACTTGTTCAGAGTCGTGTCTGCCTGCCACCCACCGCTCAGCCCCACCTGTCACTGTCCGCCTACAACCTTTGGTTGTGTCAGTGTACATCTTGACCCGTGCTGGGTCAGGGGTCCAACAGTGCTCCCAGACACACTCCCGTAGCTCCACCCTCCATCCCCACATGGCTTGGTCCCACCCATTCCCACATCTGCAAGCTGTGGCCCCAGTAGGGGACCAAGAGAGTGCGGAAGGTCTCTCATTGGCCCACCCAGAGGAACTGAAATCTCCACTGAAGGAGTCACATAAGGTAGATCCAATCCACTTCGAGAGCTTCTTTAACCTGGAGTTGTATGCATCTAAGAACAATGTTGAGTGAGAATTATTGACCCCATGTGTTGGAACAAGAACTATTTTAAGCTAATTTTAGCACAAGTGTATACACCCTGGATACTTGCTGGGGACTTGTCGTGGTCCCCACGGGCGCTCAACCTCAAGGCGGCGCTGAGAAAGCTGAACCGAGAGGGTGAGAGAGCAGCCCGCTGCCACCAGGCCTGTACTGCCCATTCTCCACCGCGGGGCTGGGAGTTCTCGCTCTGTCCTTTTGCACTTGGGGGTGATCTTGGTGGGAGCCCCTAGGACTAAGCCCTAATCACCTGCACTTGGAAACGCTCAAGTTCCTTGCAAACAGCAGTTACCGGAGGCTCCACTCCCTCTCCTTTGTCCCTTCAAGTGCTGGTTGCACCTTGTAAGTCATCCACTCAACAAACGGGGGCTTCTCCTCGCCTCTTTTTAAGCTTCAGGCACGGCTTTCCTATCTGTGCTACCTATACAATACACATGTCTATGCACACGTACACGTACATGTGCACATGCACACATGTACGCACATCTTTTTTCCACCCATTTGAAAGTCAGTTGCAGACATCAAGACATGTGTATACACACACACACACACACACACACACACTCATAGACTCTTGCACGCAGTGTGCAAGCGCACATGCACTGGGATATACTAAAGAACACCGAGGCAGCCTCCCTGACTCCCAGTCCCAGCCCACTCGCCTCTTCTCATGATGAACACTGTTCAGGGCCTGGGCAAACAGAAATGTGTCTCCACGTTTTTTTGCCCCCTGTTGTCAAAACAGAAAATAAGTGTGTCCAGATGCTGGGAAGGACTGTGGGCTGTGTCCCTGTTGATTTTGGAGACAGAGGCTGCTTCTGAACGTGGGCAGGCTTGAGTGCTTGGGTCAGAAGAAAGCCTTGTCCACCCTTCCTCTCCGAGAGCAGGAATGCTACAGATTCTTATGTGATAATGTGTCATTTTCCAGAAGTCCTAACGTTCATGCTTCTGCTTCTTTTACGTGACAGTGTGTGCCTCTGGAGATACTCACCGAGTAGCGCAATGTTCCCAAACGGTTGCTCACGACAGCTGAAGAATGTTGTTCAGTATTACGTAATTGCAATTACTCCCAAATCTGTATAATGTAGGTCTAGACAAACCCACAGGACACTTAGGTTTTTCACATTGCCAAATATGCTAGACTTGCAAAGGGTTTCATATTTATTAAAACATGTAGCCCTGGCTGGTGTGGCTCAGTGGATTGAGTGCTGGCCTCTGAACCAAAGGGTTTCAGGTTTGATTCCCAGTCAGTAAACATGCGTGGGTTGTGGGCCAGGTCCCCAGTAGGGGGCGTGCTAGAGGCAACCACACATTGATGTTTCTCTCATTCTCTTTCTCCCTCCCTTCCCCTCTGTGTAAAAATAAGTAAATAAAATCTTTAAAAATATAAAATAAAATATTTAATAATATTAAAATTAAAAATAAATTGGGCTGTATTTGAGTAGTTCTAATCTAAAATTTTATATTAATGATAATCCACATTCTGTCCTTTAATAAAAGATAATTGTAAATATTTTAGAAGAAGAAAAACAAGTAGGAAACATCAACATTTTTAATTTTTTTGTCCTTTATATTTTTTATTACATTTTATGAAAACATATTCATATTTTACATACTTTGAATTCAATCACATTTATTTTTCAATACTTTAGCTCATTACTCTCAATAGAAAATATTGTGTGATAACTTGGACCATAGTGATATAATCAGCAATTTTGCTGAGACAAAGGAATAAATGAAGACATGAAAATATTTTTGGAAATAAATGTATAGCAGTTTGAGGATACTCTCTTTACAGGTTGAGTCACACACCCGACCACTGATACCGTCACCAGAACACCCACACATGCGCTGTGATAACTCAGTTCTTTCTCAAATATTTTTGCCAAGTTTTAATCATATAAAAATCATAGCTTTACAGATTATTTGTTTTGTCATTGTACAGGTATATTTGAAGAGGCAGGTCAGAATGTGTATTACTTAGTGGCTTATAAGTCTGGTTTATAGCCTTTAAATGTTTAGGCACATGGTGGGTGGGCCCCTATTTATACTCTGACCGCAGGGTCTGTACTCGGTGACTTGCTGTAGGTCCCACAAAAGTTAGAACAGCCCGCACACACATTTCTGCAGACGAACGCCTACTTACGCAACACGTGAGCAGAAAAACAGGTAAATATCTGCAAGCCCCAAATCAGATCAGTTTATAACAATGTCTTAATAGCAGGTAAACTGTTGATTGAGTAAAATTCATTCATGAAGACAGTCTTCACAAATGCCCTTGGTAAAGGACATTGGATAAAATGTGATGTTTCTTCTCGATTTACATTTCTGAAACCTTTTGGAAAACCAGGAAGACAGAGCACCGAGCTTCATCTCACATTTGACGGTGAGGTACCACAGAGACTGCCGTTAAACTGGGGCGATAAAAGGATGCTGGGAGTGTTTTATTGTCCAAGTCGTTCTTGAATTCCCACCCAGTGCAAGTCTCTATAAAGCAGAAATAACAGACATTATTTCTGGACGGGAAGATGAAATCAGGTATTTTTAGACAGTGTGGTATATCAAGAGAGCCCCAGAGAATCATCTGAAAAGCTATTTAAAGTAATGAGAGTTCAATAATGTGGCCAGATACACAGTAAACATGCCAAAGTCAATAGCGTGTTTCATACCCCAGCCATCGCGGAGGAGGCGGCGCAGGGCGAGGGGCGGCCGCGGTGGAACGCAGCCCCTCCACAGAGGGAGGCGGGCAGGAGGCGGCGGTGCTTTCCACGGGTCAGTTTGTGGAGCAGCCTGGGCCTCGGTTTCTTGTTCTTGGAGACGGGAGTGTGACTTCCCGCTAGTACAGGGAGGATCTCTTGTCACAGGCTCTTTTATCTGCATTTAAGAAAAAGAAGGAAGGTTCACGCGTCTTTTTCTTGACTTTGCTGTGTGGCCAGTGCCTTTAACTCCAAGCACTGAGTATGCTGGAACAGCACATCGTGGGGGCACATTCACTGGGGTAACTGCGCTGCTGTTTAAGAGAGAGAAGCAGCCGCCCTCTCTAACGCCAGCCAGCGCTGCCCAGAGCTCCTGAGCCCCGGCTGAGGAAGTGGTGGTGGGCCAAGGAGGCTCTCACAAAGCAGGTGGCTTCCTGGTGGTAGAACCCACCTGGTTGGCCCTTTGGAAGACGTTGAGTTTGTGCTATCCGTGCCACCCCACGGGACAGGGCGTGCTGAGAGCCCAGAGGCCAAGGGCAAGGGTGAGAGATGTGTCCAGCCGCACGAAGTGCAGCTGCGGGCTCCTTGGGGGAATGGCTAAGAATGCCACAGAGGCATCTGGAGAGAATGATGCTCAATGAGTGTCACGGAGCCCAGACCACCCCTACGGCATCCAGTGGAACCTTTCTGCACCTCACCTCTCCCCACTCTCTCCCTCACTGCTGGAGCAGCAGGGAGGATGCCTGGTGAGGCCCAGGAAAGGGAGGAGGCCACCCAGGCCCCCCGGGTCTGCCACCGGAGTGTGTGTGTGGGGGGGCGGGTACTAGGAGAAGTTTGCCTTGGGGTGGAATTCAATATTCTCATTACTGCACTAAGAAATTAAACGAAGGAATTGCTTTTTAAGCTGGAAGTAGACAGAGGACATTGTACTAACCAGGGGCGATCAGGAAAGCTATGAGACGGGACTGGCCTGAGACAGCATCTGGGGTAGAGAGAAAGGTGACTGTCTCTACCTCTCTTGCATCTGTGCACACATGCGCAAGGGTGTGGGGACAGCAAGGGCAGGGGTCGTAAGAGGGACCACAGGCTTTTCATTCTGGATGCTTTCGTCTTTGGGGAATGAATGGGTGGGCAAGTATCCACTAAGGAATTACAAAACAACGTATAAGAGTGCACACACATACATACATGCGTGCACCATATGTATTCTCCCTCTTAAAGGCCTCCCTTAGATCTTTGGCCCTGACCCCCACATCTAGGCAAGTCTGGCTTCTGGAACCATCCCATCAACCTTTGCCACCTTGGAGCCAAATTCTGGTCCGCCTTGACCCAACGCAGCAGTGCGGGCCGAGGGAGATGGAAACCCAGACAGGAATGCAGGGAGACAGACTGGGCTGGGGCATCCGAAGGCCGTCTTTTTCTCCTTGCCGTTGTATAAACACTGTCGTTTGCCGTTAACGGTGAAGACAGCGCTGATTAAAGAGCCTGCATGACAGCTTCGTGGAAAATACGCTCGGCTCATTACGCAAATATCCAAGGCCTCACTTTTAATTACTCACTTAGTGCCAGATTAACTCCTTGTCCCCGCCAACGGCACGGCCTTTCTCCTGGAGAGGTTAGAAGGAATCGGGGTGGTGGGGTGGCGGGGGTAACAGGAGGAGCCGGGGCCTGCCGCCCGTTCTCTGACTCAGCCGCAAGGGCCGGGTCCCCACGCAGTGGAGAGGCAATATGGACCTGGGAAACAGACCCACTTTCTGTTGGGTTCTTTTCCCTGGGGCTCATCCCCAAGTATTATTCTAACTGGAAAGACCTCCTGGAAGACTGTTTTCTTTGGGGCATCCAGAGAAAGTCTGCATGGTGAACGTGAGCTCACTTGGACGCCTCCGATCGCTGAGCGAGTGAGGGCTTCCAGAGGCCTTTGCCAAGGGCCGCATAAAACTCTGTGACGCGGACTTGGCTGTTCATCCGGTTCCTTTGCGCATGCGCCCAGGGCACCGACTCCGTTTCTGCTGGCTGCTGCAGGTGTTGGTCAGAGCTGGAAAAAATATGGCCACTGACCCAGAAACTCCATCCAGGGGGAAGACAGACATGAAATCCATCAGGGCAGTTGGCTTCAGCGGATGCTGGGACAGAGGTCTCACAGGCCCTGCAGGGCACAGACAAGGGGGACGGCAGGGGGAGCTAGATCAGAGATGACGGGGGAACAGGGACAAGAAGGAGCCTTGAGAGGGCTCGGTGCAGTGAAGAGCTGTAGGAAAGTTCATGGGCCTGGAAAAGGACCAATGTGGATATGGAGGAAGTGTGTGGTGCTCCTTAACATCCCAGGACCTTTGAACCCTTTTGCTATGTTCAAGAATGCCCCTCTACCCTGGCTGGTATGGCTCAGTGAATTGAGTGCTGCCCTGCGAACCAAAAGGTTGCTGGTTCGATTCCTGGTCAGGGCATATGCTTGGGTTATGGGCCAGGTCTCCAGCTGGAGGAGTGTGAGAGGCAACTGACTGATGTATCTCTCACACATTGCTGTTTCTCTCCCTCTTTCTCCCTCCCTTCCCCTCTCTCTAAAAGTAAGTAAATAAAATCTAAACAACAACAAGAAGAAAACAATATCCATCTTAGAAATCCTAGCCTTCCTGATAAAAGCCAGCAATTCTATTTCCCAGCTTCCCTTGAAGCTAGGGAGCAACCACGTGACCTTGAATTCACCAATCAGATACAGCCGTGGGAGGCTTTATTTGGAAGCCAATGATAAGGATGAGAGATACCTTGTAGACTTGCCTTGCTGACTCCAACCTGCTGCGTGTGGTAATACATGGTGCCCAGCATCATCCTCACCTGCTTTTTGTCTGTCCTGCTGCTGTGGTACGGGTGCTCCACTGGGGTGAAATGTGCCCCCACTGCTCCTGCCCATGAGCCTCCAAGCCTGTACCTCTGGCTGCCCTGGAGATCCTGCCCGCTGCCCATCTCCTTTCACAACCCCCTTCTCCTCTTTGAACTAACTAGAGGGAGTTCTGTTGCTTACAACCTAGAAGGAAACAGGCAGACAGACAGCTCCTGGGTAGATCACTGACCTGGTCATGGGAATGAGGAGAGCAGGGACACAGGGATGGAGCGTCAGGCGATGTCCACAGGGGTTATCTGGGTCGCCCATCGCCAATTATCTTATGGATTTCAGCAACAGCTAAATAATACAGATCACTCATTCTAATGATCAGCCGTGGTTATCAGCTGACATCACATCAGCGCTGTCATCGAACTTCAGCAAGGATGAACAAAACGGGGCCTCACATCAGTGGGGATGTGCTCGGCTCTGCTGTGCTAACAGTCGACCCCGTGGTCTCTGCAGCTCCTCAGGAAAGCGTGCTCCATGGGCGTGTCCTCTGAGGCCAGCCGAGGTCACGGGCTCTGCTTCTCCGCCTTCAACAGCTCCATCTCAATCACCGCTGGTCACACTGTAGAGGGAAAGACAGCTTTGGAGAATCTCAGGCCAGCAACTCCAACTTTTGCCCACAAGTGACAAGGGTTATGTCCGCTCACACTGATTGGCCAGAACCGGTCACCTGACCCACCCAGCTGCAGCGGGGCGGAAGTTCCGCCACGTCCCTGGGAGGGAAGAGAGGCGGGCTCCTCTGAGCGCCGCAGATGGCGCAGCACGTTACGCCTGAAGAGTGGTGTGCTGGCGCCCAGCTCCTTGACTTTGTGCTGGCTAACATGTTTGTGAGCTATTCGTGCATCCTCTTCGGCTATGAGCTCTGCAAGGGCCCCAAGGCCTGACCCACGCTGCCCTTCTCTGGAGTAGCAAATCCTCACCTCAATCCGGGTCCATGGGCTGAAAATTCATTGCATTCTGCACTTTTTCCCTGTGTCCATTCTATTTCAATTAAAAAAAAAAAAGTCTAATCAAGAAAGTAAGGAGTCACATGCTCCGGCAGGGTAAAATCCCTCTTATTATCCCAGTCTCGGGACTTGGGGATGGTCCCAGTCACTCCTCATCTCAGCCACTTAGGGGCTGTCACTGGTCCTCGGTCTGACAGTCGGTCACAGAACGGGCCGACCCAGCCTCCGCCCTCATCCGGTCTCCGTGGGGCGTCTCTCCATTCCAGCTGAGGCCAAACAAAGGCCCCGCCTGGGCAGTGCGAGGCTCTTGGGGTGCGAAGCCCATCAGCTGGAAGCCTGGGTTAGGGACACCGCCGTCCCAGGCCCGCGCTCTTGGGACCTGACGAACATCTGCCCCCTCCGGGATGACTTTTCCAGGGTCAGCCTATTATGAACGGATCCTGACTAATTCGGTTGCCCTCCCATTTCTCAAGTATGATTTGTGGCTTAATTGCGGCAAGAAAAAAAATAATGAAAAGTGCACAGCCCGGGCCATATCCATAATTCATAACCCCAGTAAAACCCTTGGCGCGCTATTGTGACTTATGGCAGTCTGAGAGGTGTGCACCCTGGGGCCAGAGGAGGGCCCAGATGTTTCCGTTATAGAACATTTTCGAGTTCACGGGCTGGAGAAAGAATCCAGGCTTCCCAAGTATTATGGCAAAGTTCAGCCCTGGTTGGAGGCCAAAGCCAGAGAGCCTTGGCTCAGGGTCCTGGGGCCCCAGAGAGGTTGTGCTCAGGCTGCCCTGAAAGCAGAGTGTGGGAGAGGCTACAGCCAGCACCTCAGAGGCGACCTTGGAGCACCTCAAGCCCCTTGTCATGCAGGAGGCTGGCCTGCACTGGTCCCAGAAGAGCATATGGGTGATATATCAGTTAGGGAGTGAGGTTGTGAGTGATGGAAAATTGAGGTCAGACAGCTTGAGCCATAAAGCGAATGTTTTGGCTCTCATAATTAACTTAAAAGTCCAACAATTGTTTGAGCTTCAGGTAAGGCTTGATCTAGGGGCTCAAATGATGTCACCAGGGAGAAGGCATCTCCCACTGTTTTTCTCTGCCTCCCACCATGGACTCCACAGTGCAGGGTGGGAAGCAAAGAGAAACCACTGGCAATTCCAGGGTTTTTCCCTCAAGACTCAGACTCGCTACACAAGTGCCAGACCCCCAACTGTTGAACAAAGACCCCCACTGCCGCTGGCACCCACTGTGTCAAGTGTTTGTTCTTGAATAAACTAGCATTTGAGCCCTGGCTGGTGTGGCTCAGTGAATTGAACACCAGGATTGAACACCAACCTGCAAACCAAGGGGCCACCAGTTTAATTCTCAGTCTCAGGCACATGCCTGGGTTGCAGGCCAAGTCCCCAGCAAGGGACAGGCAAGAGGAAACCACATATTGTTTCTCTCCCCCTCTTTCTCCCCCTCTAAAAATTGATAAATAAAATTGTAAAAAACAACAGCTAGCATCTGAGGGATTGGTAAGAGGGAAGGACACAGGGACTAACCCGGGCCCAGCAGGCAACCGAAGACTGACTGCACACATGCCAGACACTTGAAAATGTGGCAGGCTGGTCCTCAATGGGAAGGTTTGTTTTCCCAACAGAAGCAGAAATGGATTCGCTGGGCAGATGGGGCGGGGGAGGGGCCGGGGGGCCGCGCAGGTCTGCCCCATAGAGCCGTTGTGGGCTACAAGTTCCAGGGGCCAAAGCCGACCCTTGTTTTTGCAAATGAAGAGGAGTGCCGCTCATTTGCTCCCGTGTTGTCCGAGGCTGCTTTCACTCTCCCGTGGCCGTTTCGTGACGGTGACGGAGTCCATCTGACCAAAAAGCCTAGAATAGTTACTATCTGGCCCTTGACAGAAAATGTTTCGGAGTTGACGTAGGGGAAGTTTCATTTTAATGGGGACCTTCTGAGGCTATGGCTGAACACAAACAGTAGACATTGCCAGGGTGCAGACACTTTGAAATCATAGTTAGCACCTGCTCCTGCCTGCTGCTCACAGTCTGGCTGGGGACTAGCTGAGGCCAGGACTGCAGGATGCAAGGATTGGGGCGTGGCGAAGCATGACCAGGTCAGGAGAAGGCACCCTGTCCTGGACGCACTGGCCAGGTGACTTTGGGCAGGTCTCTTGGCTTTGTCTGTCAGGCGGAGGATGAGAGAGTTCCAGGATATCCAGGCTAACAGTCTGTATTTTTCCGGGTAGTGCCCTAGAGGGAGCCCCTCTCCCCTCCTCTTTCCCAGATCTATCTGCAGGAGGCAGAACCCATCACCAGGGGGCGCTAAGAGGCACCATCACAGCAGGGCGACAGGAAGTGGGAAGACTGTGGTACCACGTTTATACTACCCTCACCCTCCTGCAGGCCTTTCCTACCAGCTGAAATGGTAATCACCTGCTGGAATATTCTCTTGCTTTGCTTTTACTTAGTTGTGGTCATTCCTTACTGGTAGATCAAAAGTCTCAGATCTTCCTAATCCTAATAGACTGGAACGCAGGACTCTGGCAGGACGGGATGACTGATTTCCACTTACGAGGCTGTCTCCATGTTCACAAACACGCATGTGCTCATTGGTCTCTGAGTTTGGGCCAGCGCACAAGTGAGGCTGCAGACAAAGGAAGATGCGTGCCCGAGCTGTGAGGGATTAAGGAAGCTGCTCAGCTCTAGAATCCCTTCTTCCATCCTAAGGACTTTCATTTCTGCCGTTTGCACTTGCCATGAAGAGGTGGTGGCTGAGCTATGAAAGACTTCTTCTCTGTGGGATGAAAAGTGTGTCCCCACAGCAGCACACCCACAGACACCCCATCAGAGCCCGCATGCCTGCCAGGTACACAGAGCAATATGTGGAAGCCCTGCATCTGCCGGCACCCACCTGTGCACCCACCTGTGCACACCCACACAAGTGCGTGCATGGATTCATGCTGACAGGCATCCATGGACAGCCCCGGAACTGGGTATCACGTGCACACTGTATGCTCACGCATGCGTGTACTAGCACCTGTGTGTGCCGGGGTCATGCACCACCGTTAACAGGCCCTGAGCATGGAACAGCTCATGGAGACCCCTGTTTTCTATACAGAATTCGAAAGAAAAGGTTATTTTTTTAAAATGTCAAATGTCAGAAAATGTACATGTGTGCTAAAAAAAGTAACTTCTTTCTGAATTTTTCTGACTGTAATTTTAAATTATTGATTTTTTTAGGCATACATTAATGTGTTTGTCCACTTATGAATTTACCCATTTGCTCATTCATTTTGTTGCCCCGGCTTTGTTGGCACCCTGCACATGGGGTGCACAAACCCACCTCTTGGGTGGCCCAGCAGGGAAGTGCACACACATTCACACACTGCACACCCTGATGACAAGTGAGCACTCACGCATTGTCAGACCAGTGCTTCCCACAGGTGCACATGGACACACACACACACACACACACAGCCCGGTGGGGCTCCGAACCAGAGGCCCAAGAACACACCCCACACTGGCACCCTGCTCTCCTGTAGGAGACCTCTCCTCCTGCCTGATGTTCTGGCCATCGCAGGTCCAAGCTCAGCGGGACACATAGCAAAGCCCCATGCCTAGCAACCCAATTTAATTCATCTGGGTTGGGACCTGGGCATCTGGATTTATAAAAACCTTGTCAGGTGATTCTAATGTGTTGCCAAGGAAATTGAGGCCATTGGACCCTGGTAAGCAGATGTCCCAGGATGGGAACTCACTCCCTGTCCTGGCAGCCTCCTTGCTTTGAGGACAAGTTCAGAGCTAAGAGCCTCTGTTTCCAAATTCCCAGAATGGTGGCAGCAAGCTCAGGGCGTGCCCTGCCACCATCACTGTGGTTCTTGCCACCCGCCTCTCTGGACATAAACATTATTCTGCATACTGTGTACTACATATTGTATGTGTACTACATATTGTATTTACATAGCACATCACATCAGTTATAAATGTGTTAAATAATGTTAATAAAAACTATCGCAATTTCCACCGCATTGGATAAAACCTTGACTTTCTCACCTAGCATTTCAACACAAGCGTTCCCCACCACTGAGATTCACAGCTGTCATTGTACTTAAAGGCTGTACAAAACTCAAGAATCTAACTTCTGACTTTATAGATGAGAAAACTGGGGCGCAGAGAGAGTGGGGGTGAGGCCCCACACACGTTGACAAGTGAGGCCCTGGGCCACTCCCTCATTATAAAGTTTCAATGAGGAAAGCAACGGCATACAATGTAAACACCCAACCAATGAGGAAAAGGAGCAGTTCACGCGCCGCAAATAATCTAAACGTTTGAGAAGGATGAAAGGTGTTTTGTTGGCTGGCTTAGACTCATGTGAAGCCAAAAGAGCTGAGAGGGCATGGACCCCCAGAAGTGGGTCTAGGATAAGAGGAACGAGGCGCCTGTGCGCTCGCCGCGCTCGCCACTAGGCGGCGCCAGAGCAGCGCCTATGGCTGGGTCAACCCCGTGAGGCTGGGAGCAGCAGGAGGGGCGGGTGGAACCAGCCCTGAGCCCCTAACCAAGAGTTCTGGAAAAGACCAGGTAGGAGAAAGCTCTGGCAGCAGATTAGAAGCTTTTCAAAGACACCCTCCACCCGGCCTAAAGTATCCTAAGTTACATAAGTTCCCCAGCTGCCCCGGCCTCGTTTGTCAGCAGGAAGGAGATGGAGCAGGACAGTGGAGGGATCCATCAGACACAAAGCAGGAAAGGGGTGATTGTTAGTGGTCCCCCCACCCCCAACCCTTTCACAGCTTTCCAGCCAGGCAGGCCCCTGGCCGGGCCCTCCCTCTCCTTGCAGTTCAGTTCAGAGAAGGCCATCTGTGAGCCCAGGTCAGCACAGCCATCTCAGGGCTGTAGTCTCGGGTTCTCTGCATCTTGCTGCCGCCCCAGGGGGCCAGACAGAGACGAACAGCCCCCCCCCCCTTGCCGGAGGTCCCCCCCTGCCCCTGCCCCACATCTTGTACTGTGAACCGTGTTTCAGGGTAACTGGAGTCACCTGCAATATAGGGTAAGAAGGGGCTTTTCAAGTTGCTCTTCTAGACACATTTATGCTTCGGGAGGAAAAATAGACACCGAAAAAGGCTTTAAGACAAAAGCCACATGGACGTCAGAAGTGCACGTGGGGCATCTTCACAAAGCAAGCTATGATTTCACAGCTAGTCCTGACGAGGACTCAGGCATCTGGTCCTGCAATTCATTGCCCTGATGGACGACTGGGGACTGAGAGGTGTAATTGCTTAGGGCCACACAGTCAACGTGACGTCACTTACCTCCAACAAACTGAAATTCCCACCCAAGGGTGGGGTGAGGGTCTCTTCAGCCCAATCCCTGTGCTCCAGGCCTGCAGAAATGGCTTTAACCATGTCACCCACAGGAAGTAGGAAGAGACAACTGGTGGAGAGGGAGGAGGGGGGCCACTGAACCGGGGCAGCAACTCCCCAGTCAGAGGACGCCACATTTCCCATGGGCCCCCACGTGCCAACTCCCCGCACCGGTACCATGTGGGAACCGTGAGCCAAGGGCTGACACGGACCTTGTGTGTGTGGAACACTGATTACATGACAGTAATCATTAGATAGTAATTATCAGCATCAATATAACTATTCGTAATTCTCAAGCACCCAGCCCCTGCCAGGCATTTGACATTTATCACGTCCAGTCCCACAATAACTCTGCAAAAGTATAAGTTGTCCTCTCCTTGCCACAGAGGAGAAAATAGTTGGGGAGGTGAAGAGGCTTTCCCCGCCCCCCAGAGCTAAGAACCCAGGAGGTCGGTGTCACTCCCAGCTGCGGGCAGGCGGGGGGTGGGGGTGGCAGCTGAGCAAAGGATACCCTAGATGGTCAAACTGAAAGGAGATGTCATGATTGCCTCTCAAGGAAACTTCTGGATGAGGTCAGTAAAGGCAGCTGTACACACATGTGCACAAAATACAATGGAAATCCTCCATGTGGCAATTTGGGTTCTAGCCTCCCGTCTCTTCTCACTCAAGCATTGGTTGGAGGGAGAGACATGCCTCCATTTGAGTTTGGGCCAAATCTCCACTCCATCCCCTTGTCTGGGTTCTGCATACCCACTTTTCTGTAGCCCCCATTGGCCATGGCCCCCTGCCACCCAGTTGTGTGGGCACATCTCAGACTCTCCTGGGACACTTGCTCAGAGCTCACCACTGTGGCCCAGGCTGGCCTTCTCTTAACGGCTCACCTCAATGGGTCTGTCTGTCTGTCTGTCTGTCTGTCTATCTTTCCACTGGTCTACATGGTCCTTGAGGGCAGGACCGACTTATTCAATCCTGGATTCCTAGCACCCGTGCCCAACTTGGCAAAAGAGGGTGCCCAGGCCTCCAGCTCAAGGAGCCCTAAATTTCAGTTGCAATTGAGTGGCAAAGGGTCTCGAAGAATAGGGAAGGCTCATCTAAGTCATGATTTCAAGCTTGGACAGTAGCCTCCTTCCATTTTTCTAGAATCCCCAAAACCAACAATTGCTAGACAGACACAGTCACTCCTACATTCTGAGTCATAGCTCTCCTGATTGAGGGAACCCTGTCACAGCTGACCAAAGGGAGAACCACCGTTCTACTGGGCATCGAAACGAACTCTGAATGGAACAAATATTTATGTGTAAAAAGCCAAACTTCCAAAATGTTGGGAGAAACCATAGCATTTTCATGTGTAATTCCAGAATGGGGCAAGTGCTTTCTCTAAGCATGACACAAAACTCAGAGGCTGCCCTGGCCAGGTAGCTCAGTTGGTTAGAGTGTCGTCCCAACATGCCAAAGTTGTGGGTTCGATTCCCAGTCAAGGCTCATATGAGAATCAACCAATGAATGTATAAATATGCAGGATAACAAATCGATGTTTCTCTCTCTCCCTCCACCCTTTCTGTCTCTAAAAATTTAATTTTAAAAAACTTTAAGTGCCATCAAGAAAAGGTTGTTTAATTCTCATATAAAATTTTAAAACTGCAAGAAAAAATAACATCAAAAGGCAAGCAACAAACAGGTAGAAATATTTGCAACTCATATCACAGATAAAGAGACGATATCACAGACAATTTCCTTTATACTTAAAGACTCCCTACAAACCAACGAGACCAAACTCAAGAGAAAAAATGGGCCCAGGACACAAACTACATGGGTTCAAATCCCGGCTCTGCCAGTTTCTAGCTGGGTGTCCTTAGGCAAGCCACTCAGCCCCACTGAACCTTGGTTTTCTTGTCTGGAAAAGGACCCTGGCCCCACAGGGGCCGCTGTGAAGAACAGATGCATGAATAGTCCCCAGGATGACCTCTGTGTACCTGTCTGCTCTAAGACTGGGAGCATCTTGGGGACAGGGGTGGGCGTCTGGCGCAGACCCCCTGTCATGCAGCTGGTTTGGTGAATGAGCCCGTGGCCTTGAACTTGACAGAATAGCAAGGTGGGTCATGATAAAGGATGCTACCCCAGTTCTTTTGGCTTAAAACGCAGTGGTCCTTGGAACACAGGCTATCCTGCCAGGTCCCCTGTGAGTCCAGGTCAGGAGGAAGCGGAGAAGCACGTCCAGGACCTGAAGTGGCATATGCCAGCCTCCGTGGAGGGACATTATAGCTGCATGGGCCCGGGTGGAAGTTAAAATTCATAGACTGTTAATTAGCATGTGGAACAGGAAGTTTCTAAATAGCTTTGCAGAGAGGCAATCAGCAGGCTGTGGGCCAGCACTTAAAAGCCTGGTTTAAAAGAGAGAGAAGGAAAAAGGGAAGACGGAGCTGCTGAGACATCCCGCTCCTTTTCACATCGCAGCGGCCTGCAGGCCAGTTTCTACTGGACCCTCCTGTGGAAATAGAGCCCTGGCCCTCGAGGGCTGGGACAGAGTGCAGCGGGCCAGTGTGAGTGTGTGTGTCTGCCTTCACAGGTCACAGAACGCTTTTCCTGCCGGCTTTTAAAATCACACCCGCTTTCTCCTTTCTCGATAAGCCAGGATTCTTTGTCAACTGTCATGGTAAGATAGAGAGGTGACAGTGGCCTTGGTTCACTGAAATGGATGCCTTTGGTACAAAGCTAATATTTCCGGGGCGCTTGAATCCTAAATCTGCAACCCAGGGACCACCTTCCCTCCCTGGGCCTCAGTTTCTCCCTGGACGGAGGGAGGCACAGGTGCTATAGACCCCTGAGGCTGCAGGCTCTCCGCACAGCTCACTCTTGTCCAATGAAAACTCCTGTCCCTGAGCAGAGGTGCCCAGACAACCCCTGCCTGAGACAGCTCACAATCAGGGGGCGTGGTTCCTGGGTGTTATGCAGCCCCTGCCCTTCTGGTGCTACAGACCCTGCACTGCCTGCTTACAGACCTGGCCAGCCCACTGACCGGTGCCTGGCTCAGGTTAGCTGCCCTTGACGTCTACACTGGGGAAATCTGCCAAGAGAATCCTCAGGGAGATGCCTGCCTGTTCTCCATGACCAGTATGGGCAGGGCGCACCTACCCTGTACTTCAGGCCTTGGAATAAGACTTGGACCAAGGGTCCAAGCAGTGACCCTTGTCAAGTCCAAGAGATTCTAACAGAACCTGTCCCCTGGTCATGAAGTATTTCTTAGTCTCTTCTAGGCCCTCAAGGTCTGGCCAGTGGACACCACCTCCAGGAAGCCTCCCCTGTCTTTTGCAGCACTGACTGATCATCTACGTCCTGCCGGGCACTTTGGAGAGCCAGGAGTGATGTTCCCTCTGCTCTGAGCTCCCCAGCACTCTCTGGCCTTCTATTTACTGGCTCCATAGCTCTGTGGCTTCCCTTTGATGGTTACCTGCCCTTTTCCAACTTTGCCTCTCTGCCCACTGCCCCCGGAATATGCATAGTTTAGTGCTCAAGAGCCAGGCAGCCTGGGTTCAAATCCTGACCCTGATGCTTTGGGCTGCATGTCCTCAGACAACTTACTTAACCTCTCTCTGCCTTGGTTTCCTCACACGTGTAATGAGGATCATAACAGTACTGGCCTCATAGGACGTCCACGAAGACAGAGAAAGAAATTCTGGAATGCTCTCAGGACAGTGCCTGGCCCCAGTAAGCACTAGGTAATAAAGCATTGTTAAGACAGAGCATGCATGGCCTCCCCAGGGGTCTCACACCCCCATGCCTGGAGACATCAGACAACATGCACATGAACACAGGGCGCTGGGAGAGGCCCGCAGCAAACCCCATGGGTCCAGCCTGGTGAGGGCAGCAGCCGCTCTGCTCCTGGGCTCTCTGCGCTGTGGAATGAATGTTGGATTTCCATTTTCCAGAGGAGCTAGAAGTCCTGTGTGAGTATTTGTTTTTAATTGAAACCTCTTGACTTTTTTCCCATTGATTTTAGAGAGAGGAAGGGAGAGAAAGAAACATCAATGTGAGAGAGAAGCACCAAGCAGTTGCCTCTCGTGCACACCTGCACCCAGGGTTGGGTGTGTCTGGACTGAGAGTTGCAGACACCCGTGCCCAGACAAGGGATTGAACCTGCCACCCAGGTATGTGCCCCAACCGGGAATTGAACCCTCAACATTTCGGTTATGGGACAATGCTCCAACCAGCTGAGCCGTACCAGCCAGGGTAAATCTCTCCACTTTTAATGTTGGCAGCTAACTTAGAAAAAGTTAGAAAACTTATGTCCACACAAAAATCTGTGCATGGACATTTATTCAGCTTTACTCATAATTGCCCAAACCTGGAAGCAACCAAGATGACCTTCAGTAGGTGAAGGGATAAACGCACTGTGGTCTGTCAGACAGAGGAATACAATTTAGGGCTAAAAAGAAATAAATTAGGGAGCATTTGAGACATTGCTCCCCAGCATATGTCATCAGTTTGGCTGAAATAGACTCTTATTAAAAAAAAAAGAAAGGAAATGAACTATCGAGCCATTCGAAGACACGGAGGAAACTTAAGTGCACGTCACTGAGCAAAAGCCAGCCTGAAAGGCCGCGTGCTGGAGTAGTCTGACGACATGACGACCCAGAAAAGGCGAGACCATAGCGACACCAGAGAGCAACGTGGGTGCCAGAGCTGGGCAGCAGTGTGGGGGGAGTAAGAGGTGGAACACAGCGGACTTTCAGGTAGTGAAACTGTTCTGTACGGGACTGTGGTGGCGGACTCACGCCATCACACATTTGGCAAAGCTCCCAGCACGTGCCCCACCGAGAGTGAGCCTGAGTGTCAGCTACGGGTTTTGGGGAATGATCATGTCGGCTCCTTGGCAACCAGTCTGGGTTGGGGGAAGCCGTTATCAGTGGGGAGGTGTGCAGGGGGGTGGAAAACCTCTGTACTTTCTGCTCAGTTTTGCTGTGAGCCTAAAACTGCTCTAAAAAAATAAAGTCTTTTTAAAAAAGTGAACATGTTACTGGCCAAGCCAAATACACGTACGGGCTGGATAAGGAAGACCGGGCTGCGATCTCAGTGCTGGACAGTTCTTGCTCAACCACCAGACTGCAACCTACATGCAGGCAGAAGCTCAGCTGGTCTTGTTCCCAGCTCTGTCCCCAGGTGGGGCCTACCGCCACGTCAGGCAGGAGTGAATGCAGGGAAGAATGAATGAACCACACATCCTAGACAAGAAACATGATAGGAAGCAAGTGTACTGAGTGCCAAGTATGTAACAAGCAGCATTCTGGGCACTGTGGGGCCTGCTCACATGGATGCCAGTTAACCCTCTCCCCATGAAGCTATCATCAGCTCTGCTTTGCAGGGATAGAAACAGGCTCAGAGGGGTTGCTTTAGTTGCCCGGAATCATACAGCAGGTAAGCGGCAAGGCCCGGGATGGGTAGATGGACAGAGCGGATGGACAGTCAGTGGATGGATGAATAACCACAGATGGATGAATAGATAATAAATGCTTGGATGGACAGTTGGACAGGTAGATGGGTGATGAACGGGTCTCAAGAGCCCTTTCTCTGATGAAATTTCCAGCACAATCTTTCCTTCCTTTTTCAATTCCCATCTCGGCAGAGACTCCACTATTTCCATTAGGCAGCTAAATGAGATCCCCAAATAGGGTTCTTTTCACACTTAACAACAAAGCCAGCTTAAACTGGGCTGGGGTGAACAGAACACCTGTCTTTCCCCTTCGCACCTGGCCAGATGTAAACAGTATAATTAGGCTAATCACAGAGCCATCCCTGAATCCACATTTCCTAAGCCCCCCAGTGAGGATCAGGAAGAGCTGCCCCCCTCTCTCCTCCACCACCTCCCCATGATAATGGGGCCCTGCTGGGGGAAGGGGCAAGATGCACAAAACTCCCCAAACATCTCCACACTCACTCTCTTCCCTGCTGTGTGATCTGGGGCAAAGGTCTCATCCTAGCTGAGCCTCTATGTCCTCATCTGCGCCAAGGATGTAAATCATACTTGACCGGCTGTTCTGATGCCAAAGAGAAGTTAGCATGCACGTACAGTGCCAAGGACGGAGCGGGTGGTCATGAACTTTTAGTTTCCTTTGGCCCCCTTAGTCAGCCTTTTCCTATAGAGTTAATACAAGCTCATGGTAACAGAGCAGGGGCTGGGCATTTCCTTTGATGAATTGAACACTGTTATCTTCTTCTTGCAAGAGGCTGGTGAACACCCATCTGGGTCCCAGGTACTTCTGACCTTGAGTCCTGCCGAGCGCAGAGCTAGACTAACCCTTTCAGTCTGAGCCAAGTGGTGTGTCCAAGGCTAATTTTGCCTCCCCAGGTACCGGCTTCCCCATGAGCATTGGTTCTGACCTCAGATGCTCAGGGCCAGTATTTGCTCCCCAGTTGGGTACCTGAACCAAGAGCTTGGTTAGTCTCCAAGTGAAAAGGGCATTCCGCTGGCCCCCCGAGCCTCCCTGCCAGGACCTGCTTCTGCTTATTCTGTGCCCCAGTGAAAACCCAAGGTCTTCTTCAGGTTATATGGTGATCATAGCACCCAAGTCAGTGGAAAGCATAAGCCTTTCCCAGAGTCCTCGAAAGGAAGATCCTAAACCTGGGCCATAAAAATGAGACCCCAATGCAGCGAACTAGAGTCCTGGAAGCAGCGCAGCATCATGGGAAGAAGCGGAGGTCAATGTCCCGGGAAAGTTCCTCACCACCCCTGCCCTTGCCCTGACCCTGCTGAGGCACCTGGCTCCTGGGCCCCAGGGCCCCATCTGCACTGTGGGGTCACCCCCCACATACAGACTGCTGAGGCCCGTGGGCGCTGTGTTCGTGCATGCATTCACCCAACGGGAACTCAGGAGCAGTCTGCTGTGCACTAGGCGGCCGGAATAAGTGACCCCATCCCATTTCTACACAAACCTTCTGAAGTGGGCACCAGTATCTCCACCTAAAGAAATGAGACTTAAAGAGAGTGGGTGTCTTACCCAAGGACACACAGCTAACGAGAAACAGAGCGGTGGCCAAATGCAGGTGTCTTCGGTGCCAACACCTGTATTCCTGAAACTAAGCAATAAAGGTCCCCACTGGAATGCTTGGGTCAGAGCCAGAGTGACCTCAGGAGGGTCCAGGTGAGAAAACTAAGGCTCAGAGAGACTGTGACTTGCCCAAGGTCATGGCTATGTTTGGGACTTCTCGGAGTTGGAGGCGGATATTGTCACAGATGATGTCCACAGTCCCCTGTAAAACTCCTCATGCAAAAGCAATGCCCATGGTATGCAGCTACCTCTATCTCGAGCAGGGACACCCAAAGGCAGGGGCTGCCAGTGGTGGGTAGGGGAAGCCCCTGACAGCACCTTGAAGAACAGCCACTCGGTGGGACCGTTAGTCCGTTTAGGGTTCTTTTTCAGTCCTGCTGACTATGTCAAGGGGAAGAGAGGCTGGGCTGGGCTAACACTTTGAATACCTCTCTAACACCTACTCGCCCATCCTCCAGCTGAGAGAGATCCTGTCTTCCGGGCCCATCCTCCAGCAGACAAACGACAAAAGTATACGATCTTGCTTTTCATTTGGCTTCGTTTTACAGGGAAAGATGACTTTCCATGTATAGGAAGAAAACCTGGGAGCCGCCCTGCCCTTCGTAGAGGAGGAGACCTGCCTCAGAGAGGTGTCTGGAATCAGGAGCTGAAGATCTGGGAAACGCCAAGCGGCGGACGTAATTAATGGCAGATTGCAATGTCAGCTTTATTAGGACACTGATGGGAGGGCCAGGCTTCGATGTGTGGCCCAGTCTGGATCCCTAAGACTCCCGCACAGAGTTCATTCTACCATGCTGCTCAGGCCTCTCTGCTCGCCCGAGGAGGGGCTGGGATACACCCCTTGCTCCCCATGTTACTCCTCCTCGCCAAGAAAAGATTGAGTCAGGAGCTGGTGAGAGGCCAGACTGTCTCCCTCGCACTTCTTTGTCCTGAAGAGGGGAGACCAGTGTCTTAACGTGAGGAGTGTGGAGTTAACAGAAGGGACTTGTCTCCGATCACACGTCGGCTCTTGGTGGCGGAGCTGGAACTAGAGGGAAAAGAAAAATATATCGAGCACAACATATTGAGAGGTCAGGCAGGAAAAAAGATGGCGTGATCCACAGCTAGCATCTAGGAAGAGAGTCCTGAAGGCACTTGTCCTGGAGTGGGGGCCAGGCAAGGGGACCAGCAAAAGAAGTGTAGTCCCACCCCTCAGGACTGTGATCGGACTGGAGAAAACTGTGTTACTGGGGCCCAGTGAGAGCTGGAGTCTGGCAGGGGGCTGCCCGGGTCGGAGCCATAATTGTATGACTCAGTCACCCCCTCCACGCCAGCCGTGAAACCAGGAGCGGGAGGGGAGGGAATAAATACCCGAGCCTCTCCCACTGCCTCTGGCTGCCGACGTGCCCTGCCATTGGCTGAGGCCACAGAGCAGGGGAACCTGGGAAATGAAGTCCACAGGGGCAACTTTCCCAGGCACAGAGCTGCAGGGAATGGATCTGGAGGGCCCTGGCAGCTTGGAAATGATGCTGCGGGCAATAAACATGGCATGAAGAACACAAAAGCTGACTCTGCCGCGTCCTATCTGTATTTCATTTCATCCTCCCAGGATGCTTTGAGGTAGGAGGCATCTGCCCCTTCTACAGATGTGAAAGCTGAGAGGCTCAGACTGGTTTGGAAACTTGGCGGAAGGATCACGGTGCAGCGACGCTGGGGCCAATGTTGGAATCTCCATCTTCAAAGTCTTTCCACTCCCTCACCACAGTGGGATCATGGAGCTTCCCGGGGTTCTGCCTGGGTCCCGGCCAGGCTGGGAAAAGGCTGGTTTTTCCTGACCAAACGTTCCAAAGTTCTATAAATTCGTCCTGCATTCGCTCCAAGCCCACTCTATCTGCCAATTCTGCAGTAAGGTGCAAGTCTCTGCTAATCAAGTCCCAAAGGCCATTGACTCTGAGAGCTTTCAGCTTCATTACCCAAGTGCACCCCTCATTGCAATTCTGTAGACGTTTAGAAACATTGGCTCAGCATTTGGCTCGTGCAGCAGTCAGACGCTCCTCTTCAGAACTCAGATGAATGCATCAAAGACAGTGAGGAAGGAAGGAGAACAGGAAGGGTGTGAGAAGAGGTCGCCCCATCCCTAGCTGAGATGCTGGAAAGTCCCATGAAACTGGGGTGCAGGGAGGAAGGCAAGGAGGGGGATGCTGCTGTCAGCATCTGCACTAGCAGCTGCTTCAGAAATTCATCTGAAATGAACATGCCTGGCCTTGTGCCTGTAAGAGCAACCTTCCAGGGGCGGCGCCCAGCAGAGCCGGAAGTGCAGACACAGTGGGGCGAGGTGATGCAAGCCGCGGCTCTGGACGGTGGGGCCTGTGTTCAGATCCTGCCTGTCCTGCTGGGGGACTGTGTGTGTGACAGTGGTGAGTACTGGCTTGTCCAGTCTCATTTTCCAAATTTGTGAAATAAGATTCATGAACATGAACCAAATGACCAGTACCTACCCCATAGGATTGGTAAAAATATTAAACGAGATAAGAGTTGGGAAATAGTTAATCCTGTTACAGGGGTGTCCAACATTTTGGTGTCTTTGGGCCACACTGAAAGAAGAAGAGTTGTCTTGCGTCACACATTAAACATTCAAACACTAGTGAAAACAAACAAAAAAAATCTTAAAATCTTTTAAGTAAATTTACGATTTTGTGTTGGGCCAAATTCATAGCCATCCTGGACCTCATGTGGCCTGGAGGCTGTGGGGTGGACACCCGTGGAAAGCACACAATAAATGACACCTGTGGTTATTTTAATGCTCTACATGATCTCGGTCTCGGTTTCTTTATCTGTAAATGGAGATAAAGTGGTGCCCACCTAACCAGGTTGTCGTGCAGGTTACATAAATAAGCACGTGCACAGTATAAATTTCCTAAATGCTGGCTGTCTTAGCAGCAACCATCATCATCAACAACATAGTTTCTTTGCCCCTACCCAACTCTTACTCATCCTGCAAGGGCCACCTCCTCCAGGAAGGCCTCCTGGACCTTGCTCTGGAATCTCAAAGTTGCATAGCTTTCACCCTGAATAGGGCACTGGGAATATAACCGAACTCAGTATTTTATGGGTGAATGAGTGAAGAAATGAGTGAATGACCCAGAAGGCACACCAGCAGTATGTGGTGGGGCTTGAACCTGAGCCCAGATGGTCTGAGTGCTCAGAGAGGAGACCCAGCCTGGGGCCAGGGGGCTGACAAGTGGAGACAGGGCAGGTAAACACATGATGAGAGTGAGACAGGTCAGTGAGCCAGGACAAGTGCAACAGGGAAACTGAGACAGATAGTTAAACAGTCAAGCAGTTTACAACCACTAGTCAATCACAACATCCTGTCTTCCCCAACTGAGGACACTGAAGAGGAAGCGGTTTGCACTTCTCCTCCCAAAGCCAGGGTGTAAATAGTTTAAACCACCCTACTCGAGGGACTATTTAGCAAAAATCCAATTAGTGCCGTGGGTGCCAACCCCACCCAAGGATGGATGAAGTCAGGAGGACAAACCTCACTTTGGCACATCGGCCTAAAGCTGAAGATGATTCTATTGAGAGCCTCCCCCTAAATACCCAGCCTTAAAAACCCTCCAGACGGAGGACCCAGCTGGTGCTTTCTTTCCCTCTGGGAGCACATTGGCACCTACCCTTCCGCCTCCTCTTCTAGCACATCACCTTGGCCTTTCTCCTATGCTCCAAAGGCTCTCCTTCTGCCCCTGTAACCTGTTTCCTGAGCCTACACAGCCCAGCCAGCTCACTTACACCACCTCTGTACCTTTCCTTATGATCTGAATTCTTTCTTTGCCAAACTTGAGAGCCAAGTCCAATTTCTCCACTAACACTTTGTGCCATTTTGCAGCCAACATCATCAGTAACAAGATGGTTGGTAAAAGTTTCAGGTGCTTTGCTTGACACCTAGAACATAAAAGCCATTGGTAACTATCCTAGGAAAGAGAGGAAGGAGGGAGGGAAGGAAAAGATCGAATTCACTCTAATCAGAGGTTCTGTTATTTCATTCATTCAACCCGATAGCTATTAAGCACAACCAGGTATTAGGCCCCATTGTTGGTCCTGTGTCAACAAGGCAGATGAAATCTCTGCCCCTGTGTCCCTCACATTCCAGTGGGGACAGGAGGACAATAAATGAAGAAGGATTTTAAAAAGTAAATGACACTGTAATTTGGCTGATGATAATGCTATTGAGAAAAATAAAAGCAGGAAAGTTGTTTAGGGAGAGGAGGTTGGAGGGGGGAGGACATTGTTGCCCTTCTACAGCTATGAAATCCTAGAGCAAGAAACTTTACTTGAGTCTTTTCTAATTAAAAAAGAAAAAAAAAGAACACAACCCCATTTAGCGATGCCCACAGGTGCTAGGCGGTTTGCATTAATATCTCATACGTCTCATATATGGGGATACATTGTAGGACCAGTACTAGCCCATGTTATAGATCAGGTTCAGAGATGTTGAAGAAACTTCCTGAAGTCACAATCAGCAAGTGGCAGCCTTGGTTATCTTCTCTCAGCCCGTCCACCTATCCACACTGTTTGGGCAAGCTGGGCTCTGGGGCGGCACGCATCATCCTCAGACCCATCAGGCAGGTGGCTCCCCGCTGGGCTCTGCCAGGAGAGGCGCCCGAGGGACCGGATGCAAGGAGGCAGTGGGAGGTGCAGCATCCTTCCAGTTCGCGGCTGTTCCTATTGGTCTCGCCCAGCTACACGACCCTTCACCCCAGCTCTGCAGTCACTGGCAGGCTCATTTCTCTCTCCTCCCAGGGCTCTGTCCCCAGTTCCACACACCTCTCCTGCAAGTTCTCATTCCCCGTGAGTGGCTGCTGCTTCCTGCTTTGCCATCTGACTCAGCTCCATGCCCCATTTTCTCTCTTTCAGGTCCCTGTCACCTGTGACAACCATCCCCCGTATGAACCCCCTTCCCCAGAGCGCCTCCTGCAGCTTGTTTGCCTGGATGCATCCCAACTGATACAATCTTTGCCAGGAGGAGATGTGAGACAGAGAGCCACAAAGACAGGCTTTGAATCAGCATGGCTATGCCCTTGGTCTTGGACTCAGTATGCACCCTAATCTTTGGAAAGCAGCATCTGGTATCCTTGGTGGCAGGGTGGCACGCTTGGATGGCTTGGGATGACAGGCCTTCTTGGCACTTCCTGCTACTTGCAATGATCTTGTTCATGAACTTGTTCAGTTGTTCCTCATCTGTCAGCGCTGTGGGTGCCAGGCCAAGGACATTCTCCCAGTGCCAAGCATAGGACCTGGCACGAAGTAGGCACACGTCTGCAGATGGACTGACTGACTGCAGGAGGGCTGAAAAGCTCTGTTGGGGTGGTCGGTGCCCTGGGCTGTGAAAGGATTCACAAAGAGAGCAGAGTGTAGAGAATAAAGTTTTTATTCACTCCCCGAAAGAGGCTAGGGGCATGGTGCGGAGAGAGACACCAGCACTGCGGAGTGGGTGCTTTGAGCTTTCATTGGATTATAATTGGATTTAAAAAGGGTGGGGGTGCTGTGGGGTGGCCCCTGGGCTGCTGGGGCATTGTACCCGAAAAGTGAGAGCTGTGGCCAGAGGCCATTGTGAAGGAAATCTCCCAGAGCCTGGATGCTCTGTTGAATGAAGAATATGAGGTATTTGAGGAGACAGGGCCTAAAAATGAGATAGAGAAAAAGGCTGCTCTGAGTCCTAGGAAGGGAATTAGCCAGGAAATCCAAGACCAGATATTGGCCTTAAAATCCCCAAAATGGAGAGGGGGAGTGGTCGGTGAATTCCATCCAGCTGACACTGCATTGGTCTTTCTTAATGATTCCAAATCAAAGGATACCAAAAAAAAAAAAAGCGAAACCTTAGCTTGGAGGGAAACTAGGAAAATGAGAATTTAATCGGTTCGTGGGTGACAATTGGACACTGGGATTTCCACTGAAACACAGTTCCTGTCCCCCAAATCACTTTCACTTTATTAAAGAGACTGCGGTGAGTCCGGTTCCGACTTGGCCTGTTTATCTGCATGACCACAGCAAGAATAGTAATTCGTCACGCAGGTTCTTTTAAATCTGCCTTGCTGGAATTTTCCAAGGACCCTTCAGACTGAGCTTTAGTCAGCCGCTCGGGGCACAGAAGCCAAGCTGCACAGGTGCCATCTAGCTTTGCCCGAAAAATATCTGTATGTTTGGGTGGATTCCTCAAGTTCCTGAGGCCCCCAAAATTCCTCGAGTTTCCTTCCTTGCCATCTTCCAGGAAAGCAACCTTCGTTCCTTACCTGGAAAGACTCCCCTGAACCATGTGACCGAGCAAGGTACCAAGCTGTTTCTCCAAGGGGCTCTTGGTGGCTTCAAAAGCCTATCTTAATTCCTCGGGGCTTTCTGGTGACATGCAGAGTCCAGGCATGACTCTTTCGATTGTGATATTCCAGACAAAGACTTGGTTAATAAAACCACATTTTGAAACTGGTGCTATTAAAAAAGAGGACAGATTCTTATTGGGTTCTTGTGAGCAAACAGATTGCTGTGAAAATAATACTCAACTCATCAAGAGTTGCTGAATTCTAGAGGGATTAGAGAGGGAGAAAATAGAAATGTTTTAATATTGCTTATGAGGATAGAACTTAAAAATTGCTCTGGGGAAAAAAAAACAAGTTTTCTTATATCTGGAAAACAAAAAGGATTAAAATTAGCAAAATTTTGAACAAAGTCATAAGAATGACAGTTATCTGTAGTTCATTCAGTCCCATGTGACTGACTGTGTTTGTCCTGACTCTTTGCCAATGTTTCCACCAATCTAGTTATTCCTTCGGGCTCCATAAATCTTTTACTTTAAAGATATGACCTACTAGATATCTGTAATTTAGAGTAAGTCAGAGTCTTCTTCATGAACCTATCCAAAGATACATTTGCAAATGCATTGCAGCAGAAGAGTGACTGTTTATAAAATACCACATTTAAAATGACGTGGTTGTGGATTTTACTAAAATGCAGTTGGTACTAAAAAGCAAGCAACCAGCATTCCCTAGATTGACTTTTGAACACAGTTCAGGACCGTTAGAAACACGGGTTCCTCTCTTGGCAAACACACTCTCACTTGCAGGAAACACCTCCAGTAAAGCACAAGACATGTGTCTACGGCTCCAAATTCACTTCACAGCCTTTTTGCAATTAAAAGCCAAAAGTAGGCCTAGCAATCTACATTTTGGTATTTCATGGGATTTCAAAATACCTAGACAGTCATTAGTTTTTATCAGAATTTACTAATTTAGAAAAGAATAGCTGGAATAAATTAAATTAACTTGCTCAGATATAGCAAAGGCTTTCCCCCTTTTGATAAAAATTATCTTCCCCAAATTTGTATTTTAGAAGATGGCCTAGACAAGAGTTCTTGAAGAAGACCAGGTGTTTGCACTTCAAAAAGGTGGGGAAAGAAAAACAAGCTTCTCCTAGAAGGACTTCATTTTATCAGGCAAAGGGGCGAAGGGGCAGAAAAGCAGCTTGAGTTTAAAATGTCACTTTTTTCTCTGCTTTGAGAGGCAGGCCCAGTTTTTCCCAGGATTTAGCAGCTCCCTGGTCTCCAGGAGAAGAATATAAAGTGTTTTCCAGCCTGGGAGGGGTGTGAGATTTTCTTCCTCTTTGTAACCTTGTTTTTATTAACGCAGGCACAATGGGGCCACGTCCCAGCCAGGCGTCCCTGGGCCCCATGAGCAGACAGAACCAGCAGGGAGATGGTTGGAGGCACCCCTCCCAGCTGAAACCCTGCGGAAGTGATAGACCCGGGACAGGGGTTACAGCCTCAACAGTGAGATGAGTAGGACGTTTTCCTCCGGAGATTCAGAGACTTAACCGGTTGCTGGCTGTGAAGATGGCACGGAAGAGGCTGTCAGCAGAGTCTGGACAGGTGGAGAAGGATTAGAATCCCCTCTCCAAACCTCGCAGAGACAGGACTAGGGGGTTAGCCCGGATGGAGCTTCCGCCTCCCATTGTTCCCTTAGTTGCAAGTCTCAGGAGGCCCCAGGGAGAAACAGAGAATGTCCCCATGACAGGCCACCGAAGGTTAGGGTTGTCAGTGACACAGGCTGTGAAGGAATTCACAAAGACAGGAAAGCGTAGAGAGTCAAGCTTTTATTCACTCTCCAAGAGAGGAGAAGGGCATGGTTCGGAGAGAGACACCAGCACAGCGGAGTGGGGGCTTTGAGCTTTCAATGGATTATAATTGGATTAAAAGGGTGAGGGTGCTGTGGCGTGGCCCCTGGGCTGTTGGGGTGCTGTGGCATGAGGCTGCAGTTTGTTCCGACGTTATTTTCTCCCTGTGGCTGTAGGGAGCAAGTAGTTCTGTTCTTGCTTCCAGCAATTTCCAGTTCCTGGGGACTCAAGCTCAGAGCAGTAGAATGGTCGTCATGTTCATGAAGGTCACAGTCCTGCACAGCAAATGGTGCCAATAGCACATGGGGCTGGCTTTGTCCTTTCAGGCACCTGGGCCCTGGTGGGGATTTGAACCCTCATCTACCCCGACTCTGATTCTAAAGGAAGGATCAGTTGACCTGCCAAGAACCAAGATGGGACTTCCACACTTGTTCGTGGCTGGGGTCCCCAAACTTGCAGAGGGAAATAAAAGTGACACGGGACAGTTGGTAGGACACAGGCTGAGAGTCAGACCCCTCAGGCTCGAATCATGGCTCAGCCACCTGGCTATTTGGGAACTTAATAACTCCTCTCAGCTTCAGTTTTTGCATCTGAAGTGGCATCATAATAATATCTACCTCTCTGGGTGTTCATGAGGGTAAAATATCACTGGTCTATTATCAGGCTGTACTGAGGGAAATTACATCAAGGATTCCAGGAATTTTAGTCTTGGAAGATAACAGACATCTGCTTACAAAGGCAAGAATGAAGTTGAAATTAACATTTACTCCCGTGGTCAGCAAGCTTTTCCTGAGGTCAGCCTGCTGATCACCCTTTCCTTCTGCCTCCAACACACCCAGCCCAGGGTATCAATCTCCCCCCATCTCTGTCCCCAAACCCAGGTTCCTGGATCCTGACAAAAGGTGATCTTTGGGGAAAGCACTGCACCTCTCTGAGTCTCAACATCTGAAAAATGGAGTAGGCGATTAAATGATACTAACATTTGTTAAGCGCCTAAAGGCAGGGCAGTACAGGGTTGGTCTAGATAAACAGCATTTGCTTGCTCCTGGAATTGCTTTATTCCTGCCACCCATGCTCACGTGAGGTCCTCTCATGGGTGGAGAGGCTGGGAGGAGCGGCTGGGCGGAGGCCCATCTCATTCATTTGCTCACTCATCCAATGAAGTGCATACTATATGCTGCAGGAAAAGGAGAACCCTGTGGGGTATCCTCATTCCTGAATAGCGCCCTCTAGGCCAGAGTTGAAACGGCTATCACCCCTGCCTCCAGGGGGCTCCAGTCTGGGAAGACTAGTCTGAACAGCAAAGGGAGTGCCGTGCAGGAAGTGACGGAAGACAGGCATCCCTTGGGCTAAGGGGAGCCCACAAGGGGAGGCGACTTCCTCCCACGTCTCCAAGTGTGTGAGGGGTCTTCAGATTCTGTGAAGACATTCTAGACAGAGGGAACAAAATTATTAAGGCATGATGGATTCAGATAGGGACCTGCCTATAACTCAGCACAGAGGAGAGCGCAATGGAGGAGGGCCTCAAATGCTGGGTTAACGTGAGTGGGAATGTTAACCAGTTCTAGTGGTGCCAAGTCTGGTGGTGTCAGCAGGCCGGGTGGACAGAACTTCATTTACTGGGTGCCAGCTCTGTGTTGGTGACTGTTGTTGAGCCTTTTCTATGCTCTCCTAGTGTTTTTCTGTTAGCAAGATGAAATATCTTTTGTTCTGATTATAAACCTAATGCAGACTACATTTTGAAAAAACTCAAGCAATACAACATGAGGGAGAGGCAAAGATGGGCATGTCAGAGAGTGGAGGGACCAAGGCTGGGTATGCCAGAGCAGGGGTGTCAGACTCATTTTCACCGGGGGCCGCATCAGCCTCATGGTTGCCTCCAAAGGGCCGAATGTCATTTTAGGACGGTATGAATGCAACTACTCCTTAACAGTTAAGCGAGAGCTCAGCGCTGCCACCAGGTAGAAACAAGGCTTGGGGCTGGACAAAACAAGGTTGGGGGCCGGATTCAGTGCGCGGGCCTTGTGTTTGCCACTTGTGTGCTAGAGCGTGAGCAGATCCAGGATGAGCATGCTAGCGAGCAGGGGTACTGAGGATGGGTGTGCCAGAGAGTGCAGGGGCCATGGGTGGGCATGCTAGAGAGAGAAGATAAAGGGCATGCTGGGGGGGGGGCACGTCAAGGATGGCACTGTTAGAGAGAGGGGGCATCAGGAGTGCAGGGCATGGCCCCAGAGCTTCACAGGCAGGTCTGCCCAAATCCTGAAGGGCTTTGGGTGTGTGGTTGCAGCCTATCACTTTACCAAACTGAGGCCACACCCCTCTCCGGTCTCCCGCTGACTGCTTGGGGATCTGGAAGCCAATTTGCAAGCACTACGGTGAAAAAAATTATGCATTAACAGAAAGCTTTGTGCTCATCAGAGTCCTAATTTCCACTGGTTTTTGGTTTTCAGCTCTATAAATCCTAAATGTGCCTTTCATTTCAGTGTTCCAGCCTTTGAGGACATCTGTTTGGCATTTGCCTTGTATGACTGGGAAGGTGGGAAGAGGGTGCCAAGTCAGTTCCTTTTTAACTTCTTTGCATTGAAGTAAGAGAGGCCCCAAATGTGCCCCAGAGCGTGGGGCCACAGCCACTCCCTCCCGGCTCCCCGCGGCTGCTGCTCACCTTCCCATCCTCAGGTGCTTTATGAAGATGGCTCAAGTTCAAGTCAGTGCATTAAAAACACCATCTCCACGCCAACATAGGGCAACTTCACGTGTTTCCAATTTATGGTTTGTTGCATGGTGTAATGTGGATTTTATATCCATGTACAGTCAGGGTTTCTCTCTCTCTCTCTCTCTCTTTTTTTTTCTTCCGATGAGCCTTACTTTGCGGGTATGTTTCCATTTGAATTTGGCCAAAAGTTGCTTAGCTGGACCTATGGGCTTTTTCAGTAGGGACAAACCCTAAACATAAGGATGGAAGTTGCTGCTTGGGACTCACCATGTCAAGAGGCCTTACAGACAGAACTTCTCCTGAACACCTGCTGTGTCTCGTTGGCTACTTTTTTTTTTCTTTTCACCTTTTCTACGCTCTCTCGCTCTGTCGTTTTGTTTTTCTTTCGGCAAACTGTATCAATGGGTGGACACACATGTTTTCACTCCTATGCACGGGATGGTCCTGAACCAAACATCTTTGCCTTTTGCTCAAATTACTCATCAGGCTCAATTTCATGAGTGGAATTACTGGGTCCGAAGAGATAAACGTTGTTGATCGGAATCACCAAGTCGATACTGTTGAACCAATTTCCACGCCTCTGACTGTGCAGGAGAGAGGACCTCTTCCCCAGCCCCTCACCTCATCATCACCTCATTTAAACCTTAGCTAACCCTGCAAGAGAAAGCTTGATTTTCCCTGTGCCCCTAAGAAACTGAGGCTGATTCAGCCCCTGGAGTCAGAGATTCAGACCCGCCCACAACCCTTCCAGAGATATGTGCTGTAGAGAAGACAAGAGGACCTCTGGGCTGTTCTCGCTCAGGACCTGAGGACTCCAGGGAAACCCTGTGGCTGGACAAAATTGCTCGAGAAGGGGAAACCAGATGGGTACCTACAGGGCCCTGGTACATGAACTGGAATAGGACGCCCCCTCCAGGCGAAGGCAGCCTTGCACCAGGGAGCACGGTTTGGGGAGTTGAGCAAAACCTAGACGCTCACCCCACTCCCAGCCCCCTCCAGGAAGCCCGCGCAACCTATGAGGTGGCTCTGCGAGGCACCTGCCTTCTACCTCAGTTTCCCCATTTGTCAGATAGCACGATGACCCGCCCTGCGGCCCCTTGGGCCTGCCATCGGGGTAAATCCCACTAAGGACGTGGAAGCAGGAGTTTCTGGCTGGTTTCCTTCCCAGATGAGGAATCTGGGCCTAAAGCCTGCCCAGCCCCCGCCTGGCAGTCGCCCCTCCCCTCCTCATTTGGGGAGACCGATCATTTCCCTCATCTGCCCCTCGGCCTGCGCGCTCTGCCTGCTCTGCTCTCACTTGAAAACTCGAGTCCTTTTTATTGAGTTATAAAACCAGGATTGTTTTTGGATTGAGTTGGTAAAAAGGTCTGGAAACTTGGTAATCTGAACTTCTCAGGTTTGGAGACAGATCTTGTTGCTCGGAGAGATAATGAGGGCTGCGTTTGCAAGTATTAAATTATTTTCATTTTTGAAGATCGTGCCAGAGCCGACTGGGCTCTGCCTCCTTCACCGCGGCTGCGCGGCGCTGCGTGGGGCTTAGGGCGCAGTCCGCGGACGGGACCTGGCAAGGCTGGGCCCTCCAGGAAGAATCACCGCCCACCCCCAGCGTGGAAGTAGACGCAAAGATTGTCTGTCCCAATCTTCTTTGAGGGACGTGGGGGGAAGAGCCTGGGGCGGGGCCCAGATTGCTGCAGTGGCCAATGGGTGAAGACATGAAAGGCACATAGGTCCATCCGTGCCTGGTTGCCCCCTTATCCTGCAGAGTCAGTAATTTCTGCAAGGCCACAGTCTTGAGTGGCAGAAGAGGGATTCGAACCTGCATAGCCCAGCCTCTCAGATGGTGACTAGGCACTCGGTCCTGCAAACTCTGGTCCTTCTGCTTTGCACAGCTGGTGAAAACCTAGGGGGTGGGGGAGGGGCTGCTGTGTTATTAAGAGTCGTAGAAGGGAGGCTGAAATAGGGCCCAACCACGGAAAGGGGGGCTCCAGGTCAGGGCGACTGCCTCCAGTTCCAAAGTTTCCAGGCCTGTCTGCATGTGAGCGCTGAGAAGGGCAGGCCCATTCTCCCAGGCGAAGTGCAGACCGTGGCCAATCTAAAGTTCCACAAGCCCCCGGTGCCAATTGGAAAGCACGCCCTGTGCCAAGCCTACTGAGCCCTGCAGCCGGCAGACCCCTGGCCCTGGAAAAACGGCGGCGGCCCAGGGACTGCATTCTATTTCACGTCGCTGGCACGCCGGGCCCAGAAACTAAACAGCACGCACAGGGCAGGACTATTTCTAGACAGCAGCTCCCTTATAAAATAGGGCGCCTCTCCCGAGCTGGGCTCTGGATCCCGTCAAAACGACGTGTGTCTTTCCTTTCCTTCCTCGAGAAGGTGAAATACAAGCCTGTAATAACACGGGGCTCCTGTTCTCCTCTGGACAAAAGTCAAAACTCGAATCTGATAAATCTGAAATCAGCGCTCATTTTCTAATTGGACTTCACGGCCTGGCCGTGGTGTCAGAGCTGGGGGTGCGGCACGTCGTATGTTACGGTCGGTGCTGACAGAAGAAATGAATCTTTCAGGAGATTCAGAAAGAAATGAGTATTTCCACGATTCCAGGGAACTAAATGCCTCCTCCCACCCCCATTCTGCTTATTACAAAGGGGCCTATGTCGGGCCCTTAACACTTGGCAGTGACCCCAGAGGCAGACCTGAGGGTGACCTTCTTCACCCCCTCCACCCCGATTTGCAGACCCACGAACCCTCTCCTCAGCTTTATTCCAATCTGAAAAACTCCTCGCCTTCCCAGACCCCGTTGGGAATGCCCATTTCTGGGAATCCTTCCCCACTTCCCTAACCCCGTGGTCACCCCGACCTAGCCCATTTAGAGACCTCACCTGCTCCTGCCCTGCTCCGGAAGCAACCCCACTGCAGAGTGAAAGGTACCCTACTCATCCGTTCTTCCTGTGGTCCCCAGAGCAGCCACACAACAGCCCAGAGGTGCCCCCTGAACACTTGCTGGCTGAAGGAGTCATTATCGCTCTCATTAGTAGTGTGAAGCAGTGATTCTCAACTGGTTGATTTTGCATGCCTCCCCCGACCCCTGGGGGTCACCCGGCAACTTCTGGAGACATTTTAGAGGGTCACCGTTTGGGAGAGGAAGGCTAGTGGCAACTGTTGGGCAGAGGCAGGGCCATCCACTCTGACTCTGGGTGCTACACCTTTCACCCATTACGGGCCCCTTCCTCTGTTAAAAAAAAAAAATCAAGCAATTTCTTTTAAAACTAAATTGTTGTGAAGAAAAATATAATCCAGGCTGGGTTCATTGATATATATTTATTATTATTATGTTCATTTTTTTCTTCTGATCTTAAAGTGAAATTAAAATGGAAACATTTTCATAAGCCCAGAAAAGAACCAGGAGGCTTAGGCACGGAGGTACTGCAGCGTAGGGGTGAGGGCTGAGACACCTGGTGTGAAGGAGAAGGCCGTCGTGGAAAAGGCTGGAAGCCGCACTGCCACAGCCACTGTGAGGCAGCGCGGGCCGAGCAGCAGCGGCTTTCGGTAATTAGCGCGGCATTGGGGTAGGGAAGCAGTCGATGAACACAGCGCATACTTTCATGAGAGCATTCATCAAAAATCCAAATGTGTTTTTTCTCTTTTTCTCCAAATGGTGGATAGAGCACGGAACACATATTTTGTTCATAGTCAGCTATGCAGGCAATGGGCAACACTTCATTATTCAGACAAATTGGGGAAGTCCCATGATGCCTCCTGCCTCGTGGTCAGCTTCTCATTATCTTGAAACAGAGCTGGCTGCTCAGCAGAGCGGTGCGGAGGCCCGCTGTGTGCTCCACCTGCCTGCTAAGGTGAGC